>JAJOZX010004608.1:0-55000 GCA_023014485.1 Bathynomus jamesi | reverse complement strand
CTTAAAAATATAGTATGTATGAATTGTTGAGATTAAAGTTACTTACATAAAAAAGACAAATACACAGTAAATAAATGGTATTAAATGCAATGGCGAACACGATAAGATACAGTACTTGATAAATCAATAATGCAGGTGTTATTTTAAAGTTACAAAAAACACGAATTCGATACACAGCATGCTGATAAAGTACTTATATCGGGTGGCCCAAAAAAAACGCATTGAGATTTGAACATCAATAACTTTAAAAATATGCAGTTCACACTTCCAATATTTACATAACTTTTACCTCAATCTATTGATAAGCAATCACAGAAATTTCAGACCTCTACATAAAATACTTTTTCCACAGCTGAGGGAACAATAAGGTATGGTGAAAAAAACGAATATCATAAATCCTAAATTCTAAGACTTCTTGTAGTTTCCTTAGCCTATGGATAATCTGTTAGTCTCTGAAAAACGTCAGATGATATAGGCTACGCCCATCTTAAATACTATTTTTTAAACTTACCCTTCAAATTATGGTTCTAACTGACGGTGAAAAAGCGGTGATTGAAAAGTGTTTCTTGGAAAAAAGATGGACTGGGGCAAGAATTTTGAGTGAATTTCCAGGAATAACTTGTAATGTTGCGTTTGTGAATAGAATAATTAAAAAACTTAAAGCATCCGGTTCGACGGCACGGAAGCGTGGAAGTGGTCGGCCTAAAACAGTTTACACCCAAGACAATATAACAATGATCGAAATGATGAACCTATCTCAAGAGGATCGACCTGGGTCACTCTGCTCTCAGAGGAAAATTGCAAGAAATTTAGGTATCAGTCGAAGTTCCATACAAAGAATGTAGAGAACGGAAGGACTTAAAGCATTTAAAAGGATTCGTGTTTCAAGACATGACAGCAATGTAAGAGCTAAAAGAAAAATTCGTTGTAAAAAATTGCTTGATAGATTTTCGTCCAATGATGTTAAAAAAATAGTTTTTACAGATAAAAAAGATTTCACCATTTCACCATTGCTCGAAACTCCCGGAACGATGTTGTTTATAGTCGGCGTAAGAAAGACATTCCTCCATCGACACTTTACCACCAGACAAGTCGGTTTTCGAAAAAAACCATGGTATTAGCAGGTGTATCGTGGAATGGAAAGACGAAAATTTATTTCATTTCAGAAAATAAAAAATTAATTCAGAAACGTATGTAAATCTCTTAGAGGAGAATCTTTTGCCTAATTGTCGCCGTCTGTATTATGGAAACGATTTCATACTCCAACAAGATCGTGCTACAGCTCATACTAGCAAGTTCACACAGGATTATCTACAACAGAATGTAGTCAACTTCATTGGAAAAAACGACTGGCCCCCGCAATCACCTGATTACAATCCCATGGATTATTGCATATGGAACACTCTAACAGAGAAGATTTATGAAGGCCAAACAGAAACGTTTACAAAAATGATTAAAGAAAAAATATTCGAATGTTGGGACAAAATAACATTAGCAGAAACCAGAAAATGTATCCTGTCGTGGAAGAAAAGGTTAAGATTAGTTTGTAAGCAGGACGGCGGACATATTGATCATATTTGTTGATAATATGTGAATAATAAAATTTTTCAGTTTACGATATTCCTTTTTTTCACCATACCTCATTGTTCCCTCAGCTGTGGAAAAAGTATTTTATGTAGAGGTCTGAAAGTTTTATGATGGCTTATCTATAGATTGAGGTAAAAGGTTTGTAAATTTGGAAGTGTGCACTGCATATTTTTGAAGTTAGTGATGTTCAACTCTCAAAGCGTATTTTTTGGGCCACCCGATATAACCTATCGGTTAAGCTGAGAGTTTGTGCGATGGTATAGGCTGTACAGCGCAAGAGCCTAATACGATACTGTAGGACCACTGTAGGCTAAGTGAGTAAGGGCTCTGCAGAAAATATGTACACTATGTTTAGGTATGCACAGCTGTACGGCGCAAGAGCCTAAGGCAAGAGATGTTTCTGCAACTGAGCTTCATGGTTAACAGTTAGAATTTTCTGAGGTCGCTCACAATCTTAAATGAGGTTGATCGGGGTCAAGCTTTGGTGACGACTTTTGGAGACGAATCAAAGAGTTCTTCGTGATATTTCTGACGCAGGTGCGAGAGAACTTTCGTCAGCGTTCTTTATGAACTTGGAAATCTTGTTCAGGCAAACAAAAAACTTAGACTTCGAAGACGAAACGAATCAGCCTTTGATTAAAAATTAATGTATGTGTCTTTAGATTTTAGAAATATCTACTGACGTAGAGAAGTGTTGTACGATGAACTCCAGTCTCTCTCTCTCTCTCTCTCTCTCTCTCTCTCTCTCTCTCTCTCTCTCTCTCTCTCTCTTAGCTGAACATTAAAGAAATTTACAATGAACAAAAGCAAATTGAATAAAACAATGCAGCAAGTGTTCAATGTGTCCTCCACTATTATCAGTGGCCAATTGTAGCCTTGTGCGTCACTGGCGAACTGCTGTAGAAATGAGTCTTGGTCGAGCTCATTCCATGTCATTAAAATGCACGCTCGAAGTTGATTGACATCTTTAACATTTTGTCTGTAAATTTTGTCCACAAAACGTCCTCATATGAAATAGTCAACTGGATTTAAATCTGGACTATTTAGTGACCACTCTTCTGATGCAATTTAATCTGGGACATCGTTCTTGCAAGTATGCAATGGACCGGTGTGAATGGTATGAATTTAGCAAATTTTTCTGCTTTCGTATTGTCAATCTCTCATTTTAAGGACACTATAAAGGGTTTAATATGATTTCTATTTCACTTAGTTGCCTTGGAATTGTGGCATATATATATATATATATATATACTGTATATATATGTGTGTGTATATATATATATATATATATATATATATATATATATATATATATATATATATATATATATATATATATATATATATATATATATATATCAGGTCATCCCATAAGTAATGTCGTTTTTTAGATCGGAATTTGAAGGACAAAAAAAAAACTCAACTGAAACTTTTTAATCTAGAATATATTTTCCATCGGAATCAATGACACTCTGCCAACATCCTACAAGCTTTTCAATGCTATGTTTATAAAATTCAGGCGGTTTTGAGGCAAAAAACGTACAAAGACTGGTGTGCAGGTCATCTAAAGAAGTATACTGTTTCTCGTCAAGATAGTTTTGCAGACTCCTGAAGAGATGATAATCTGAAGGCGCAAGGTCTGGAGAATATGGAGGATGTGGAAGTTTTTCCCACCCAAGCTCCTCAATTTTTGCAGAAGTGATCCGAGTGGTATGAGGACGTGCGTTGTCGTGGTGGAACACGATTCCTTTCCGATTAACCAAAGAAGGTCTCTTTTCTTTTAATGCAGTGTTCAATCGATCCAGTTGTTGACAGTAGACTTGAGCGGTGATTGTTTGGCTGTGTGGTAAGGTTTCAAAGTGTATTACACCACCTTTATCTCACCAAACACTAAGCAACACCTTCCAAGGGTGAAGATTTGGTTTTGGCTGTGGTGTCGCTGGTTCTCCGGCACAAACCCACTGTCGACGGCGCTTAACATTCTGGTACAGTATCCACTTTTCATCACCAGTCACTAAACGGTGCAAAAACGGATCTTGGAGTTCACGGGAATGAAGAGCTGTGCTAATGTTTACCCGCACCCTCAGATTGTCGACCGACAATTCATGTGGCACCCATTTTCCTAACTTAGGCACTTTCCCGAGTTGTTGCAAATGTCGATGGATGGTGGACGGGGATGAATTGAGTTTCTGGGCCAATTCTTCGACAGTTGTTGAACAGTCTTCTTCAAGTGCGGCTACCAGTAGGTCATCATCAAACTCAGCAGGGCGTCCAGAGCGTGCTGCATCTGTCAAACAGCAGTCACCATTCCTAAACTTTTGAAACCATCTTTGACATTTCCTCACACGCAGAATATCGTTGTCATAAACGTCCTGAATGTTTCGCGTTGCTTCAGTAGCACTATTCCCTTTTTTGAACTCGTAAAGCATTATATGCCTGATATGCTCTTCTGATACCGCCATGTTTATGAGGGGTTCACATAAAGCAAAACACACGTCTTCACTGGTCAAGGTCTGTAAAGTATGTAGCGAAACGCGATAGATCTCCTCTTAGATATAACCTTCGGAAAATTTATGCTTAAACCGAGTAGGATTATTTTAAACTTAATCTATCGTAAAAAACGACATTACTTATGGGATGACCTGATATATATATTATATATATATATATATATATATAAGAAGAAGAAGAAGAAGAAACTACAGGCACTAAAAGGTCGTGCCGTTCAAGTAACCCCTCCCATGTGGCACTCACGATCAATATTTCGAACACCATCAAATAAAGGTCAAAAAACATTATGAATAATTCATAATATGGCCTTATTGCACCATACAATAAGATCTATTTTTGTGAGTTATTCGCACTGAAGGAAAAGAATTCGATCCGTTTTTAATAATAAACAAAATATGAAGTAAATCGGCCTTTATAAGAAGAGACACAGCGTCGAATTTTGTTAACGATTGTTAATGGAATTTGAACCTTGTGAGAGCAAAACAAAATAGGCTCTATGAAATGAGTTTTATTGACTCCTTATTGTGTTGTAGTGAAGAAAAAAAAAGAGGGGTTACATTTATATTTTGGCTTTTCCAACCTTTTAGTGTTGATCTTAATATTTCGAATACTACTGCAAAAAGGTGTTTTTGCAGAGAGAACGATATATATATATATATATATATATATAAATTATTTCATGAAAGTAACACGTGAAAAATATTTATGATGAAAAAAATCCACGAAGGAAAGGAAACACAGAATGGTGCTCAAGCGCTTTCCTCTAATGACATCCTCAGGAACACTGAAGTAAATAAAGAATATATATATATATATATATATATATTAATATATTATATATACTGTGTATATATATATATATATATATATATATACACTGTGTATATATATATAATAAATATAGAAATAAAAATTGCGGGAGGAGCATACAAATTTGTAAGGAAAAACTACCAATTTTAGCACTTTGCCTTTCTTGTCTAAATCCGTTCTGAACGAATTCAAAACAACAGGATCAAGTGGAAAAAGACTTTGGCTCATGTTAAAGTTATTTGTAAGTTGGATAATAGCAGACTCAAGAATATTTCTATTAACAATGTTGCTAGAGTGAAACAAAACTGAAGCATTATTCCAATCAATATAGTGGGATAACTCTGACAAATAGACAAAAAGGGCACTGCACGACTGTCCCGTTCTAACGGAATATTGATGCTGTTTTACACGCGTGTGCAAATCCTTTCCCGTCTGACCAATGTAAAAGGAATCACATTATATGGAGTTTTTCGAAATTATTTACATTCCGAGAATCCTGGGGGTTGGCATACCAAGGTTGCGGTACGTCGACGATATTTTGTGTATCTGGCCCATGAATCGTGACCTGGATGGCTTCCTCCTTCAGTTAAATGATCAAGTCCGCTCCATTAAGTTTATTTTAGAAGTGGAACAAGACAACTCAATCCCGTTTTTGGATGTGCGTGTACATAGGAAAAGCCCAGGTTTTAAGTTTAGTATCTATCGGAAAAAAAAAAACAGTTTGTCCTACGTACACTTTTACTCTGGACATGACACCCCCATTAAGAAGGCTATATTTTCTCCAATGTTTCTCCGCGATCTTAGGATCGCCAGTCCGGAATACATGGATGCCGAATTGGAAAAAATCAACGGTATTGGAAGTGATCTGTGCTACCCACATGGTTTATGGAATCTTGTCTTAACAAGGCAAAACGAACCTTCTATCGTGTGAATAATAACACTCGCACTTTGTCAAAGAATATTTTAGTGCTTCCATTTTTCCCAGGCTTTTTAGGCATTGTTAATGTATTTAAACTTTTGAATATTAATGTAGTATTTCCATATAACAATATTGTGAAAAATATCACAGTTAAAAATAGCCCTACCAATAACTCAGGCTTTATCTATAAAATTGGATGTAAACAATGTGATTCCTTTTTTTTTTTGTGACCTATATATAATTCAGGCATTATCTCCAAAATTGGTTGTAAACAATCCATTTGATCCTGTTCTTTTGAATTCGTTCAAAAAGGATTTAGACAAGAAGGGCAAAGTGCTAAAATTGGTAGGTTTTCTTTACAAATTTGTATGCTCCTCCCACAATTTTTATTTCTATATATATATATATATATGTATATATATATTTGTGACCTATATATAGTCTCGAACTCTTTATTTACTTCAGTGTTCCTGAGGATGACATTAGACGAAAGCGCTTGAGCACCATTCTGTTTCCTTTCCTTCGTGGTTTTTTTTCACATATATATATATATATATACAGGGACGTAGACAAATGGGGGTCACGGGGGCTTCAGCCCCTCCACCCCCGTAATGAAATCATTGGTTTGATATTTTTATGCATTTTTTGAAATTATAAGTAAATAAATAAATTATAAGTAAGTACGCCATGCCAAGTACCTTCAGCACATGTTTAATTACTGTAACACATTTATGAATGTGTTTTTACTTATTTACACACTTTTAATATATATTGTATGTTAGTGATATATCAGATGCCAGATTTTAGACATCCGCGCTGATGCGGATGCGGATGCGGATGCTCATGCATAAATTTGTCAGCTTGATAATATGATAGTTTAAATTCATACTTAATTTTTTAATTGACTTTCGATTTTTGGTTAGTTATAAATATTAGATATTCGATAATATTAGATAGTAGATATTAGATAATATTATTTTTTAATTATAATTTTTTCATACTTTTTTTTTTGGACGAGTTTTCGCCGCACAACTGTGTGTTACCAGGATGCGAGACGGGGACCCAACTCGTCTTGCATCCCACCAACCACTCCCCAAACACCACCCCTTGGAAAGTAGTGTGCTTATGACATTGTTATGTATTGTAGTATGAACAATTGATTATACAAATACACAACAGGCATTGCCAGTTATACAGTATTAAAGCCCAAATGAAGGCTGCACAAGTTTCAGTATTTGAACTGAATGAGGGTCAAATTGTACTTCAAAAATAGCAATTTAGTAAATAGTACACATCCACAACATCCGCATCCCGCAGGTGCGGATGCGGATGTTGAATTTTATGCGGATGCAGATGTGACATACATCACTGATATACAGTGCTCCTAATTAGGTCTTTGGGCAGCTGATTAAACAGTTTTGGGCCTCTCACAAAAAGACTATTTTCTTTCAGGGTTAAGGATGTTCCCTGTCTAGCCTTTAATTTGGGAACACGACACAGTCTTCCTTTTCTACTTTCCACTGTTGTTTGGGGAGTTACAGGGTTCAGAGTAAGATTAGGGACTAGTTTCTCCATTATTTTCCAAGTGTAAATAATGGAGTGTCTTTCTCTTCTCCTTTCCAGTGAATACAGGTTTAATTCGCGTAACCTTTCCCAGTAGTTTAGTTCTTTGCACCCATTGATTTTGGCTGTGAAGCTTCTCTGAATCCCTTCTAGTTGTCTAATGTTTTCTTTTTTATATGGGCATATTAGGACCGAGCAGTATTCCAATTTGGGTATGATCAGTGTTTTCAGTAGAGGAATCATTATATTCCTATCCCTTCGTTTAAAGGTTCTCAGTATCTGCCCAGTTATTCTCTTTGCTCTGTTTACTGCTAGCTTATTTTGTGTTTCAAATTTCGCATCATCAGTCATTACAACCCCTAAATCTTTTGCTTTAAAATTTCTCTGAATTTCCTGTCCTTTCCGTACTGTAACAGCTGAAATTTCTCAGTGTTAAACTTCATATTGTTGTCTTCCGTCCACTGGTAGATTCTGTTCATGTCGGTTTGTAGAGAGCCTATATCTTCTGGGTTTCCTATTTTTCTAGTGATCTTTGTGTCATCGGCAAAGGATGTTACTGTGCTGTCTCTGGTAACGTCCTCATCTATGTCAGTTAGCATGACTATGAAGAGTAGTGGAGCTAATCATATTGTTCTTTGTGGTACTGAGCTGAGGACCTCTGATTCCGATGAAGATACTCCTTGTACAGTAACGACCTGCCGCCGCTCACTAAGGAAATTATATATCCATTTCCCTACTTTTCCTATTATTCCCATATACTTCAGTTTATGTATTATGATTCCATGGTCACATTTGTCGAACACTTTGGCAAAGTCTGTGCATATTACATCATAATTTTCACTACTTTCCATTGCTTCAATAATGTTGTTGTAGTGTTCCATTAGTTGTGATAGGCATAATCTGCCTGACCGAAACCCATGTTGGTTATCATTTAATTTTTTCTGAGTTTCCAAAAGGCCATACATTTTCTGTCTAACTATTCTTTCAAATATTTTAGTGAGATGAGATGTAAGCGACACTGGCCTATAGATTTTGGCCTCGGATCGATCTCATTTATATATTGGGACTATGTTCGCGCTCTTCAGGATGCCCGTTATTTCTCCCGTGTCTAGTGATCGTCTCCATATTCAATATAGGGTCTCAGCGATTGCATTCTTGCAGTTTTTGATCAGTGTGACATTCCATTTGTCCAGTCCTACCGCTGAGTGTGTTTTTAGTTTCCCTGTAGCTTGTGTAATATGATCTGTTGTAAAGTCGAAGTCCGTTATACTTTCCCCTTGTGGTTCTTCTTCAAAGAATGCATTTCTATCGCATATCGGTGTCAGTTTTTAGGATACTGAAAGATGATTCGTACTGAGCTCTTAATATTTCGGATACTTCTGTTAGATCATCAGATAAAGCACTGTCTTCATTTTTCAAAGGTCCAATAGTCGCATGATTTTTCGACTTCTTTTTTCCAAATTATAGAAGTACTTTGAGTTAACCTTTATCGTCTCTATAGCGTCGTCTTCTTCTTTTTCTGTATGCTTCTCAATTAGTTCCTGTATGACGTAATCGATACGCTGCAGTTTATTATTTAATATTTTTCTGATGTTATCTTTACAGTTACTTAATTTTGCAGTCACTCTTTTTCTCTTTCGAGACAATGACCTCTTTTGTCTCTCGAACCTGCTTCTCTTTCCCCTTTGTTGTATTTTTGGGACATGTGTTTCTACAATTTCCAGCGTCTTCTCCTCTAAGGTCATTAACATCTTTTCCGTTGTCTTGGCCTCGAAGATGGATTTCCAATCTATTACTTCTATGCTGGATGCAACATCTTCCCGGTTTATAGCTTTGGAGAGAAAATTAAAATTTTTGAATTTGCTTCTTTCCGTTGTTCGTGTTCTTTCGTTTCTTGTTGCTTTTCTATTGGTTGTTATTTCAATAATGTTGTGATCCGATATTATAGTTGGGGATATTTCTACATTATCAATTAGGTTGCTGTTGTTTGTGAACAACAAATCTAGGCAGTTGTTTTTTTGTGTTTTCTATTATTTCTTGTGTTAACATAAATTCATCAGCCAGAGTTAGTAGCATTTTACCTGTTCCTGGTCTTCCCGTGTGCCCCTTTTGTCCTGGTGTACACATATATTTTTTCCTATCCTTTTATATTCATGAATGGAAAATTAAAAATATTTGGTGTTGGAGAGTGTAGATCTTTTACCCAGTTTCTTACCTCTGTAATGAAGTCAAAGAATTTTGAGGTTGGCGTGTTCGGGGGTCAGTACATTACAATTCGTACCATATTTAATTTTTCAACTTTTGCTGCTACACATTCTACGTAGCTGTTTGAGGTACTTATAGTCATTTTTGCCATATGCCTTTTGCGTGTGTAACTTCTCACTGTTTTGTCGGCTCGGAGGATGTTATAGTTGTCAATTTGTATTTCTTTTTTATCAATACAAAACTCACAGTTTTCACAGTTCGCCTGGTAGTCCTTTAGATGGGTTTCCGTGACGCATGTAAAGTCTGCTCCGATTTCTTGCATGAGTCCTTTCATGTATAAAACTTTGTCTGGGGAATGATTTGATTTAAGGCCCTGAATGTTAGTTAGGATTATTTTTATTTTTTCTCTATCATTTTCACATACATTCGATTCGTTTTCCAATAGTGGTGCCGGTTTCGTTGACTTGTGATCCTCCGAGAATTTGCCTCTCTTTATCTGTTTTGATACCTGTTGTCCCGATAACGCATGAAGTGGCTTTGTGCGTGGCTTCTTTCCGGCTTTCGGATTCCTATATTTGTCAGCTGACTTTGTATTTACTGGATGGTATTTAGCAGCTGAATTGTGTTGGCTACGTCCAAAAAATTGGCAGCCCTCTTTGATGTTCGTTTTTCCTGATCACCTGTTGCATTCCTTTGGAGGTGGTGATAACGGCATTTTTGTCCGTATTTGCATCTACCATATCTTGCATAGGTGTTGCAGACAGTAATGTGGTGGAACTTGCACATTTTTTTCAAATTGGCAATATCCTCTTGTAAATGTGTGTTACATAATGTGAGATGTGCAGACATGCATTGCCCATCCCGATATCTGCAGTACCCTTTTGCGTAGTATTTACAAACGGTATTTTCTACGCTTCTACTTCTTATCTGGTTATCTTCTATGTTCTGAATTTTTATATTATCATTACTCTTCTTTAGCTGTTTATTGACTACTTTTTTATTTTTTATCTTTTTTATGGTTTTGTTCGTTGGGCAGTTTTACTACCTCGCATCTTTTACCTCTCTTTTCTTTCATCTATGTCTTCATTCTGTATTATATTGTTATTCGTTATTTCGTCTTCTCTCTTATCCACCCGAATTTTCACTGGGACATTTCCAGACTCTTGTTTTCCCATTTTTCCGTCCTTTTTTGTAACATTCGAATTTGCTTTCTCCATTTCTTTAAATACCGCAAACGAGTTTACAGTCTGTGTACATGTGTCACACAGAAATTTGATTCCCACGATGTTTCGCGTTCGAGACGAGAGAGATTTTCCTATCATCCCAATTCATGCAGATAAAGTCGTGCAGTTTTTGACAGAAATCGCATCTTATTGCTGCATTTTCAGTTGTTTCCAGATTATACAAATTGCAGATTAAGTAAGAATTTGGACCCATGGTCATGCTATTCATTAATTATCGTAAAAAGAAATACACAGATAAATTTTTTTTTTCCCTTTCTTTCTCTTTTCTTTCCTTTCGATGGTCGCGAGGGTTTTCTGACCTTTGCGTTTTATGGCCTTTTTCCTGCCTTGTTTAAAATTTCTCGAATGCCACCCGTATTACGGTTTAAATACATACGTTAAACTGGTGATAATTTATGCAAACTGTATTGCACTTTCTTACTTGTAATAAATTTCACTTTATAATTTATATGCACGGATTCACTGATACTTTATACACTTTCGGGTGTAAACAAAATAAATCGCCGAGTAGTTTATTCCCTTCTTTTTTGGGTGTTAATACAGAGAGAGACACACGTCCATTCCCACAAGGTATATACAAATGGATAATTCTAACATTCATTTTTGCATATAAGGCCCAAACTCGCATGACTTGCTACTGTACATAATATTCATGCAGAGCTTGGAAAAATAATTAAAATTTCAATTTTCTTTATTTTATTTTTGCTAAGTAATTGATGAATTATTTCTCTTTTTTTAAATTACCTGATCATTTTTTAGATTAAGCTTAATCATGTAATCGTGTTAAATTCTGCAATGCTAATTTTTTTATACATTCTCTCTTAGTTGTAAAAGATGAAGTCATACCTTGCGGAAACTCTAAATTAACACTTAATTTTAAATTTTAAGCATTTAATTTTGGTTCATATGCATGTTTAATTTTAATTCATAATAAAATGCTTATCTCAATTTCCATTTTTAGTTGACTCAGCAAATCACGATAACATCAGATCTGTCAATATGCTGTTTAAGAGAAAAATGTGCCTTCATCTTCAAATATCTTGCTTATCTGTCAATATGCTGTTGCGGCAAAAATTTGCCTTTATCTTCAAATATTTTGCAAAAGAATTCAGCTAATTGAGAATCATAAAAACCAGTCAAATAAAATAATAATGAAGTCACTAGCTTGGATAATATAGAAACCACCGTAACTTTTCAAATTCATTCCGTTTTGTAAAGGGTGTCCCAGAAGTCTTGGAGGGGTTTTATTTGGCTATAACGTTTTTGTTTGGGGATCAAATAAAGAAAGGTTTGTAACATTTGAAAATATATTTATTGCGATTTTAATTACAAATTTAATATCTGGTGAAAATCTTAATTTTCATTGGGTAACTCTAAACTCGCCTTAGCGTACGTTATCCGACTCTGATGATCTTGTGGTTTAATTTCTTGAGCAATTTGAATTTTGTACGGGTAAAGATTGATATCCTCTCTTAAAATTTGATGTAAGGAACTTCTTGAAATGTTTAATTCCTGGCTGTGTCGTCGGATTGATGTGGATTTTCCTCAACGCTTTCACGAACCATCTCAACCCAAGTTGGACTTCGGCTTGTCCGAGGACGCCCAGTCCGTGGTTCGTCTCTCTGATCCTTTCCCATACGAAATTTAGCGACGTACCATCGAGTAGCTCGATCAGAAGGAGCAGAACATGTGTTGAATTTTAATCGAAAAGCTTTTTGAGCGGCAACGATGAAAGAGTTGTTTGTCAAATAAAGTTCCACAATAGCCACTCTTTGTTGCACTGTTCAGGATTCCATTTTCATTAATCGCAGCAAGGGTACTTTAATTGAAAAATAAAAATAAATAAATTAATCAAAAAAGAAAAAGTTTTAGCCAAATAAAACCCATCCAAGACTTCTGGGACACTATATAATCTGACCAAGAAGCTGAAAGCATTACCTGTAATGTCTAGAAGCAGTAAAAATCAGTGAAAGATATTTTTACTTCACCTTTGAGTCCGTATTCTCCAAGAGTATTGTTGTTAAAATAATAAAATAACAGCATTTATAAGAAGCAGTAAAGTTAGAAATCAGTCAGTCTTAAGTCTGAGACCAGTTTTGTCTCTCCAATTTCTCCGATACGCTACAAGAAGAATCGGGAAACCGCAGGCCCACCGAGAGGGTGGGGATAGCGTGGAAAAATTCCCTGGGCCCGGACCTCTAGGGGGCCCGGAAAGAGGGGGGATAAAATCTAAAAATATTAATAAAGCAATTGATTAAATAACAGAGGAAATATAATTAATGAACATACATTTTATAGAGATTATCATAGTCAAACTGAAACATAAAATATTATCTGGGTCCATCAATGCCCAAGACCGACTGACAGATCTGGGAACCATTGTAATTGAAAACCAGTCAGCTCGTACTTTAAATTTCATCAGAATCATTTACCACTTCGCTAGAGAGAAGGCAAAAAAAGTACACTTCTAATTATGAAAATCTTGCAGTAAACAATTGTCTTGCCTGCATGGACTGGTACTGCATTTGTAAATTGTATGGTGATAGAATTAATATAAGTGATTCGAAAAATAAAATAGTCATTTTCTTCTGAGTTGTTTATTCATACTGTATATTTTGAATAGTGACTTGGACATATAATCAGTTTGCTTGTTATGTACTCGTACACTAAAAACATTCATAATAAAATACTGAGTAAACAGGGGGGCCCATATACCAATCCTTCCCCCGGGCCCGTGGCAGCTCTCGGCGGCCCTGGGGAACCGTCAGATAATTTAGCAAGTTTTCACAAAATCCTCCGATCCGCTACAAGAAGAAATCGGAGTGTAGTATAAAAGAAACTTGTGCGATTCCCTACACAGTACCAGCTACCCCAGAGTAAGAGATCCGTTGCTACTACCTAACCACAACTCCCGTCAATCTCGAACCACCCAAAGCCATTGACGGAGGGTTAACATATATATATATATATATATATATATATATATATATATATATATATATAAGCCCCTCCTGAAAAGAAATTCTGTGTATATATATTTCATGGTATGCACGTACACTCGTACAGTATATAAAAAAAATATTTCGGGCTTACCAGCAATCCTAATTTTTATATAATGAAAATGAAAAAGTTAATTGACAGATTAATCGTCCATGACTAATAATAATAATAATAATAATAATAATAATAATAATAATAGCAGAAAAATGAAACATGTCAATGTCGTAGTTAAGTTCAGATCACATAATTATGGCAGTATTCACGAATAATTATTATATATTATTATATAGAGTAAATATTATATAAAGTGATATATAAATACTATTTTGAGTTAACCCTTTGTCAATATACAGTTATTATGAATCTGCTTAATGAACATACAGGGTGTCCAATAAGTCCGGTCTCATAGAAAAATTTATTTTAAATTTTAAAGGCTTCCGCCTTTTCCTCAGGAATGTAACTCGCTTCCATATTTGCCATTGGGTGTTCTTCTACCCGCAACCAGAAAAAGGTCCCAAAACAAGACATCAATTTGAACATTTGTTTTAGTTATAATGTATTACTTTTGTAAATTTAATTTAAAATAAATTTTCCTATTAGACCCGACGTATAGGACATCCTGTGCACATAAAAGGCTGAACAACTGCCTTTATAAAATGTTGTGCCAATATTATTATTATTATTGTTATTATTATTATTATTATTATTATTATTCAGCAAATGATACAAAACTGTGTCTAACCCTTTTCTGAAAAAAAAAAAAAAAATAGTCATTTCTGATTAGAGTAAAATTTGAAATATAATTTGAGGAAAATTCTGAAAAACATTCAGGATATATGAAAATCTTTTTAACCAATTAAACCTTCATCTTTATCTCAGAAAATCTCCACGAAATCGCGAGAGAAGTCAAAACTGAAAATTTATTGTTGAATCAAAAATACTGACATAAAAGCGTGAATGTGTAAAAGGATTATTGAAATAATTTTCTTCTTTCGCATTAAAACGTGAGTAAAAGGTTGCTTTAAACACGCTAAAGAATGGGAGAAAAGACAGAAACATTACGCATAAATTTATTTTGTATAATACGTGATAGTACAGGGTGTTCAAAAAGAAACGCGACTCCTTGGAGAATGCGTATATTATTGTAAACTAATCATTTTCTTTCTGTTTCGGGTTGCGTTTTTTTTTTAACATCCTGTATAAAAAAAAAAAACAGTTTAATTATTTTAATTGAAATGTGACTACAAATTTTCCCACCTTAGGATTCATCGTACTTTCGGCTCAAACTGAATCACAACTCGTGTCTTTCAATGGAAATAGAGATCAATTTCAAGTTATTATAATATTTTTTTGTTTTTTTACAATACATAACGTTATTCGAACAACAGACTTCTTCCATCTAAGTAAACTCTCATATTATGGTCATTCTTGTCTTCCAAATGATTGGTGTAAATTAAAAAGTCGTGAAATTTAATGTAGACGTCTTAGGATTTCGCGTATGACATGTATAACAAACGGAACCATTTTCACCACTCAGTAACATTCGATAGATAAAATCTGTACATTGTTTTTTGCATTAAGTGGATTAAGGTGCATTAAGGCGGAGTGACAAGCTTGACCTTTTTCAGAATGAACAATTCTGGCGGAAGCAAAACCAAGGTTAACCAAGTGTGTAGAAACTGCACAGCTTGAATATTTTCTTAACTATTGAAGAGTTAATTAAAAAACGATTCAACTGCTTTTAGACCATATATATAAAATCTAATATCTGTAGGTATCAGTAAGTGTTTCGCCTACATGTGATGGGTTAGACCATGTTGGTAAGTCATACGAGTGTCGGTACCCTCTAGTAACCTGAAAAGAAAAGCAAGTAATTAATTGCATTCAAATGCAAACCGCAGAGACGATAAATGCTTAACGCGCTCTCCTTTGTAAGACAACGCATTTGATCGAAATGCTCAAATAAGGTAACTCAGACATATTCCTTTTAATACAGAGTGATATTATGAGGGAACTCCAAAGCTATTCATCGCGGTGTTACAAAGTTTTTTAAAGAATGCTTTCATTATTATTATTATTATTATTATTATTATTATTATTATTATTAAATTCACTGTAATTTTTGGCCGTTGATGTGCGCAAAACTGTGACAAAATATGAAGATTTTAACTGAATAGCATATTCATACATATCTTACCTTAAATGTGATAATGACAACCAGTGGAAGTGTTACCATGACAATAAGCATATAGGCGATCAGTGACGTCATCACCAATATGAAAGAGACCCCATAATCGTCCATAGGCAAAGTTTCCCACGGAAAAGGTTCCTCCTTCAAATAGGAATAAACTTATTGTGTTGTAATGAAAAGAATTCAATGCTTACTTATTACAACATTAATTATCCTTTAAATTAATAATGAGCGCTGTGTTAAATATTAATTTGAATATGACATTTAACGAAACAGTTACATAAAGTTTTAGTGACCTCAAACATTAAAGAATTAGTCAGGTGTCAAAAGAGTCAAAGAATTAATTAGTGAGAAGTCAAATGAGTCAAAGACTTAGTCAGGAGTCAAAGGAGGCAGAGAGAATGGATCTTTTCCGTTCTCTGGTCGCCACTATTTTTAATTAAAAATGACTTTTTAGTAAAAAAATTATAAATTATAAAGTTTTTAACTAAAAAAGTAATTTTTATTTAAAAATAGTGGCGACCGTAGAACGGAAAAGATCAATGCTCTTTGGCTTCTTTAGTAGTGTAGGAGCACTATCCTCAGAAAAACAACAGAAACAAAAACAAGGATTCTGTGAATATATGCGCATATAATGGTTATATACGCATATATGTCAATGGCTGGTGTGGAGCGTGTGTTGGTCACGTGTCGTCTTTTGCTCATATTCATCGGTTCGATTTCCCCCGAATGGGAGACCGTGAGGCCGTGAGAACTCCTTTAGGGAGAAGTTGCCATTATTAAGACTTAGTGTTCATATACCCACAAACATATATATATATATATATATATATATAATTATAATATATATATACTATATATATATATATATATATACTCCGCTCTGTGTATATATGTATATATACAAGCGGAGTAGGCACCCTGCTTAAGGCGGCAAATTTTGAGGGACGGCAAATTATGTCGTATTTCAACCTAAATAGGGCAAAGAAAACAAAAATGGAAAATAAATAATTTATAAGCACTAACAAATTAAATGGATTCACAAATATGTTTTAAATAAAAGAACAGCAGTCTCTAATAACAAATTAGCGATACCAAATGGCACAACTATAAGCCACTGTGGTGACAATTTCCCTTCCTAGGGGCGGCAAAATGCTAAGTACGCCTCTGTGTGTGTGTGTGTGTGTGTGTGTGTATATATATATATATATATATATATATATATATATATATATATATATATATTGCGCTGGTCAGAGGCACTAGTTTATTAGGTTTCTAATTTGTCGGTAGGCTTTATTTAATTAGATAAGTAAATATTTTAGGGTCACTAATTAAATGTTATTAATGAAGGAAAGGAAAGACTTCGTGTTTTTTTAACTTTAATTAACAAAACAACAAATAAGTGTTCCCAGTTGGTAACACTGCAATGTCTTAAATTGAATGTGCTTAAAAATATGTATGAATTGTTGAGATTAAAGTTACTTAACAAATACACAGTAAATAAATGGTATTAAATGCAATGATGAACACGATAAGATACAGTACATGATAAATCAATAATACAGGTGTTATGTTAAAGTTACACAAAATATGAATTCGATACACAGCAACTGCAGCATCTCGCCTCATTTGCCTCATTTGTCTTGTAACTAGGTATGCATGGCTGGTCAGTGGTCAGGGGTTATACATATGTACGTCTCCAGGTGGCTCTTGAAATTATTCAGGTTGGTGTGCTGGAGGTTCCTCAGTTGTTTTGGCTGTACATTAAAATGTTTTGGGACTCGTATTCTCAGGGAATTTTCCATCCTCGTTTATATATATATATATTATATATATATACATTCAACTGCAAAGAACACGCAGTATAAATAACGTAAAGAACGACGCTTGTATAGGAGATATTCCGCGCAAGACGAGAAAGAGAAAACAACAAATGAAAAAATGAAGTACCACCTGGGAATCGAACCCGGGATCTTCCGATTGCCGGTCAGACGCGATAACCACTACACCATGGACTTCACTCTTCCAAATGCCGTAATTCCTCTACATACTCGCAGAAACCAATGCCCCAAGGGGCACCTCCCGCATGCCGTAACATTATATACATTCAACTGCAAAGAACACGCAGTATAAATAACGTAAAGAACGACGCTTGTATAGGAGATATTCCGCGCAAGACGAGAAAGAGAAAACAACAAATGAAAAAAATGAAGTACCACCTGGGAATCGAAGAGTGAAGTCCATGGTGTAGTGGTTATCGCGTCTGACCGGCAATCGGAAGATCCCGGGTTCGATTCCCAGGTGGTACTTCATTTTTTTCATTTGTTGTTTTCTCTTTCTCGTCTTGCGCGGAATATCTCCTATACAAGCGTCGTTCTTTACGTTATTTATACTGCGTGTTCTTTGCAGTTGAATGTATATAATGTTACGGCATGCGGGAGGTGCCCCCTTGGGGCATTGGTTTCTGCGAGTATGTAGAGGAATTACGGCATTTGGAAGAGTGAAGTCCATGGTGTAGTGGTTATCGCGTCTGACCGGCAATCGGAAGATCCCGGGTTCGATTCCCAGGTGGTACTTCATTTTTTCATTTGTTGTTTTCTCTTTCTCGTCTTGCGCGGAATATCTCCTATACAAGCGTCGTTCTTTACGATATATATATATATATATATATATTGAAGTCAGAATGGTCCCCTGAGGTTTTTTCGATACACAGACCGTGCATGGAACAAGGAACTCTTCTGGGGGCTATAGCCCGAATAAGTAACGGTAAATGACAAACACTATAGTTTTTCTTTTTCATGATAACGGACATGTTATGTGCCTTGAAAAGTGGACGCTCAATTTTGCCAGTTGAGGTTTAAGTTTTGGTTTTTGGCTAAACAATAGTTACACCTTTTTCTTTGATGTACAGTATTCAATCCGACGTGAATGCAACGAGTCTTTTGCTTATATTGAGGTTCTGGATATAGTAGGCTAGGTGTAGCTGTAATTCCTAGATCCTGTCCCAAAGCTGGATCCTATGTGCTTTGCAGATAACTGCTGAGGAAAGCTATATTTTCGGGGCTTCTTTGCGAGTGACCCGTTGCCCACGTCGGGCTAACATCATGAAAAAGAAATATATATATATATATGATATATATATGATATATATATATATATATATATATATATATATATATATATATATATATACTGTATATATATCCTTGACCTATTAAAAAACACCTACAATTCCTTCCATTTCCTGTTTTCATCCATTTCCTAAAAAAATGACCCACAATGTTTCAACCAACAAAACAAAGGGGGGTGAGGGTAATGGAGGAGTGGGGGGAGGGGGTATGCAACAAGGGGTGGGGGCAATGGGGTATGCAACAAGGGGGTGGGGGTTAGCCCCCAAGTTGCATGAAGGGGGGTGAGGGTTTTTGGGGGAGAGGGAGAATGACCTCCCCCCAAAGGGGTAACCCTAACGTGTCCTCGCGGTAGGAGAGTTTGCGAAGCACAAGCCCCGCCCGTAGCAGTGACGTAGCTTCCGTGGGTTCAGGCGGTTCATTGAACAAGGGCCCCAGCATCCAAGGGCCCCCAACCGAACTGACAAAAAACTTTGTTCATGCCTTCTCTTTGAAAATTTGTACCTACAAAAATTCTACATATTTTTTATTTCTATTTTTTTTTTTGTAAATAATTACAAAACTTACTTTTTCAGAACTTAGATAAATTTTATAGAAATTAATGCGTCAATATTGTATTTCTTTGTGTAAGCAGCGCAGCCATAAAAAAATTATCTGTTATTTTCATGTTCTAACTTGATGGCTGTTGCGTTGAGTTTTTAACAAGTTGAAACGTTTTGAGTTAAAGTTTTTACGAGAAAAAAGTCAAGAGAGTTTTTTATTTCTTTACGTTACAGGTAAGTTAATTTTATAATTTTTTCTGTTTTTTTTTACCTCTACCTTTTTCCTCTACCACATGGCAGTCATGGCACTCTTGCAACAAAAGGGGGTGTGGGTGGCGCTCTTGCAACATTACGTAATATTATGCACAATTGCAATGTTGCATCGCAATCTACCCTTTTGACACCATACTACTACAGTATATTAAATAAATATATACAGTATATATATATATATACTGTACTCATATAAAATTTGATAGCATGAGGAGTTAATAAATACTGTACATAAATAACACCGCCCTGCGAATTAAAATTTTTTGCGAGTTGTTTCAATAAAAATGGGTGATTCTAGGCAATGCAGGCATGCTCTTTTGAGTCCTTTCAACTGCATATTTAGTTTTTTCCTATCAAATGTAGATATTCCACAATCACACGTAACGTATAGATAAGAAAATGTTACCAATTGGATAAGAGAACAGATAAATCACATGGCATATGTTATTCAGTTCAAACATTTTACAGTAGTAATGAATGCTCAGAAACACATATTACACACACACACATACTCACATTATTACTACATATATACACTAATGTATATAATACATGTAGATACGGATTTAAATAAGATACAGTATATTTATATATAAAAATTGTGAATGACTGAACCAATCATTCATCAACAGTAACGCATTGAATTTATTAGAGCAGTCAGTAGCTAAAGAAATTTCCTTTTCGTCGATTTTCTCTTGTGTATTGATTTCGGTACATTTCTCTTTAGACTCCAGCAATATTTTGCCATAATTCGAACATCCCATCTTCCCTAATACCGCCATTCCATTTCTGAAATATCCTGGTGGAATCTTTCTCCCTGTTCCTCGCTTACCGCGCCTAAGGTTTCAGGAAAAAAATCAAGATGAGAGTCTAGGACGTGTATCTTAACACTCATGTTACATCCCAGCAACCGATATTTTCGGATCCTGTCTTTAACTATTTCTTTGTAGTCATTAGATTTCCTGTTACCAAGGAAGTTGTTCACAACAGCCTTAAAAGCTAGCCAAGCATCTTTTTCAGGACCTGTCAATGCATCTTCAAATGCTGGATCGCTGAAGAGTTGCTTTATTTGAAGACCAACGAACAATCCTTCCTTCAGCTTGGCATGACTAATTTGAGAGAATTTTTGACATAAAAATTGGTATCCAGATCCTTCTTTGTTGAGACCTTTGACGAAATTTTTCATTAATCCAAGCTTTATGTGGAGTGGAGGTAACAGTATCTTGTTACGATCTACCAGTGGATTAGCAATGATGTTTGCTTGTCCTGGAGTAATCTGTTTTCTCTGAGGCCATTCTTTCCTTACATAGTATTCCTCCCTGTCTCTGCTATTCCGCAGACATAAAAAGCATGGGTATTTTGTAAAGCAAGCCTGTTGGCCTAAAATAAGGCCGATCACCTTAAGATCACCACCAACAAACCATTTGTGTTCTTCATAGTTTATCTTGTTTAAAAGACAAAAGATTCCCATGAGTCTCTTTCAAATGAACTGAAAGAGGCAGGGCAGAGAGGCAACTTTGTTTCCATTATGCAGTTAGACAGCTTTCAAACTTCGCTTTGAGGAATCAATAAATAGGCGCCAGTAATATGATTGTAGTCTTTGCCCATCACTTTACCAGACTTACTATATCATTGCAGTATACCAGTGATCCTTCAGTCGAGAAAATATTGATGAAATCTTTTTCACGCTGTCTGTACCAGTAGAATGTTGTCGAAGGAGCGAGTAGATTCCATTCTTTGAGCCTTGATCCAGATGTTCTGCCGAATCTTTCGGTAATGGTAAATCTCTTACTGGTCATTGAGATCACTCTGACTTATCAATTTTGGTGACTGATTTTCGGCCACAGTATATTCTTCGTCATGTTCATTTGAACATGACTCTGCTGTTATTGAGATGTTGTCTACATTTGAATCAAAATTTTCAAAATCAAGAGGCGGCTTCGGCACAGGAATTTCACTTGAATTTGGCACAGGGAGGATGGCTGTTGGAATACTTGTATATGTGATGTGCCTCTTATTTTTATTGTTATATCCAGCCACGTTTGTCATACAGAAGTAGCAATCGTCGTAGTGATTTCTCGGTTCTCTCCAAATCATGGGGATGCCAAAAGACACTTCCTTCTTCTTCCCACAAGCCCACTGACGCAAACATTCCACACATGACTTACAAACATAATGTGGAGCCCAAACCTTGTCCTTGTCGCCGATCTTACAGCCAAAGTAGACGTGGTAATGCTTCCGTACTTGTACGGTGATTTCTTGCCTTTGTTTAGAAGTAGTAAATCGTCCGCATATATAACAAAATGAATTAGGTGTACAGTATTATACAAACTCTCGGCATATTTAATCCAAATTCGAAACAAAGAAAATGTACATTAGTTCAATTTCGAAATAAAATCAGAAGCTTACGCATATGAAACTCATAGCAAACCAACCATAATTGGAAATATAGATGCCCTTTTAGTCATATGAGAGATACATTTCTCAAGAAATAAAAGCGTTTGGGTAGAATAACCTACGTCACATTCCTATCAGGCCTGACGTGCCAGATACAAATTATGCCTTGTATCTTAACTCACATACCATGGGCTTTACTAAAATACTATAATTTCTAAACAACTCATACAGCGCAGGGCAGTGTAATCAACCCTTGTTTGAACCATTGACTTCTTTAAAATTGATAATGGAAGAAGTTGCAAAAAAAAAAAAAATTATATAGGGTGATCCAGAGAAATGGGACCCAAAAGAAACCCCTGTAACTCTTAAAGTATAAGTCCTTTTATAATCATACGCATCATTCGAAAGAGGATAGTTACAAGTTTGTACAGGATTGTATAGGTTTTGACAATACAAGACAAGATAAGATACAAAACAAAATAAAAGTGTTAGTTAAAACTAACCCTTCAAGATGACTGCATGGACTGTGGAACAGCTGCGTTTCATAACTGAGCAATATTATGAGCATGGAAGAAGTGTAGTTTCAGCTCAAAGATCTTTCAAGACAAATTTCAGATGTCAAAATCACCTTCTAAGAAAGTAATCCGTCGGTGTGGCGGAAATTTTTCCCTAACTGGCAGCATTGGAAAAAGAAAACCAACTGGAAGAGTGCGCACAGTAAGGATAGACGAGATCATTAACAGAACTCATGAAATTGTACAGGATAATCCTAACATAAGCATCAGACGTGCTTCTCAGCTGTTAGGAGTTGGATATGGAACAACACACCCGTATATTCAAGCAAAATTTAATGCTCTTTCCATATAAAATTCAAACAGTGCAACAACTAAACGATGGAGATTTCGCACGAAGACGACAATTCTGTCAATGGATCCAACAGAAGGTAAATGACACCACCAATTTTCTAGCAACTTTGATTATGTCAGACGAAGCCCATTTTCACTTGAATGGAACTGTAAACAAACAAAATTGTCGTTTCTGGGCAACAGAAAATCCATTGAATATTACCGAAGTCCCGTTGCATAGTCAGCGTGTAACTGTTTGGTGTGGTCTTACTGCACCTCAGATCATAGGGCCGTACTTTTTCGAGGATTCCACCGGAAACACGGTCACTATAAATGGTGATCGCTACGAAAAAATGTTGACCGATTTCCTTATTCCTAAATTAAGAGATCTTTGTCTAGAAAACCACTGGTTCCAACAAGACGGAGCTACCTGCCATACCACGAGGAACTGCATGGCAGTTTGCGTCAAACGTTTCCAGGCGAGTTAATCTCAAGATTTGGAGACGTTGAATGGCCCGCAAGGTCTCCGGATTTTTCTCCCTTAGATTATTATCTCTGGGGATATTTAAAGAGTAGGGTCTACAGAAATAACCCAACGACCTTGCAAGAATTGAAGGCCGCCATCACAAATGAGATACAGGCCATACCACCGCACACACTTGCAAAAGTGATGCAGAACTTACAAGCGAGAACACTGGAATGCTTGGCAACTAATGGAGCACATTTGAAAGGAGTCATTTTTAAAAAATAAATATTTCATAATAAACTTGTAACTCTACTCTTTCGAATGATATATAGTTTTTATGAAAGGAATTAAATATTAAAGAATATTTGGCTTTTTTTTATGGGTCCCATTTATCTGGATCACCCAGTATATACATACGCATTTTAACTGCAAACAACACACAGTATAATTAATGTAAAGAACGACGCTTGTGTAGAAGAGCGTCCGCACAAGACGAGGAGAAAGAACGAACAAATGAAAAACGGGGTACCTCCCAGGAATCGAACCCGGGATCATCCATTTGCCGATTGGACATGCTAACCACTACACCAAAGTTCCCGACCAGTCAGAAGTCGTAATTCTCCTACATACGAGCGGAATCAAGTGCCCTGAGGGGGCACCTTCTCATGTCGTACATATATACATTTTAACTGCAAACAACACACAGTATAATTAATGTAAAGAACGACGCTTGTGTAGAAGAGCGTCCGCACAAGACGAGGAGAAAGAACGAACAAATGAAAAACGGGGTACCTCCTAGGAATCGAACCCGGAATCATCCAATTGCCGGTCGGACCGGCAATTGGATAATCCCAGGTTCGATTCCTGGGAGGTACCCCGTTTTTCATAGCTCTTCTACACAAGCGTCGTTCTTTACATATATATATATATATATATATATATATATATATATATATATATATATATATATATATATATATATATATATATATATATATAGTGGCGCTCATAATTATTCGTTCAGAGAAATATTTCAGTTATATTCGTCCTTATCTCTTGTGTCACGCATAGGATAGTTATGAAAAGTTTACCGTTACCGTAGGAAAATGTAACAAATAAAATAATTAGTTTAACTTCAGCATATAATGTAAAACATCAAAGAATCTGAGGAAAATTAAAAAAGTTATAATGCAAAAGTTTTCGTACATTTATTTACAAAATTATTTAATACTTTGTTTATCCAACTTAGGCTTGAAGAACTTAAAATTTTTATCAATAGTTCTGTTTAATGATTAGAGACTGTTGGAAATTCTGAATTATAGAATTTTCTATGTGAATCTTCATGGAAGATGGATGTCTGTACAAGCAATTAGTAAGGAATAGTTTGTCGTGGTAAACAGCTGTCTACAGATCTTAAGAGATCTGTTACTGCTGCACACGAGTCTAGAAAGAGTTATAGGAAAATAGGAGAAGAACTTCGAATTTCATTTACGACGGTTGCTGCAGTTATAAATAAATGAAAAGGCTTTGGAACAATCAAAACTCTACCAAGGTGTGGACGACCTTGGAAGATTTCAGAACGTACAGCTAGACGTATTGGAAGAATGACTGCTGTGAATCCATGAGTGACTGCAGCTGACATTTTTCAAACATTAAGACTATCTAAGATCGATGTCCATTCCTCTACTGTACATCGTACAGTGAGAAAGAATGGTATGCATGGAAGAGTTGCACGAAGAAAACTTCTGCTACGAAAAGCGAACCAAAAAGTTCGTTTAAATTTCGCCAAGGACCATCAAAATGATTGATTTGCATTCTGGAAGAAAGTTCTCTGGACAGACGAGACCAAAATTGAATTATTCGGGAACAACGAGCAACGTTATGTTTAAACATGGTGGTGGTAGTTTGCTTCTTTTGGAATGCTTTAGTGCTTCTGGTCCAGGAAAGTTTGTTGTCATCACTGGAATCTTGAATTCGAAGAAATATCAGGAAATTTTAGAAAATGTATTGCCTTCAGTTTGAGAGTTGCGAATGGTCGCAATGGGTCCAAAACATAAAATAAGGGTACCATGAAATGACTTCAACAAAAGAATTTCAAGCTTCTCGAGTGGCCCAGTCAAAGTCCAGATCTCATTTTAATCAAAAATTTATGGTTCGATTTGAAAAAAGATGACAGCAAGAGTAATCCTTCGAATTTGAATGAATTGCAACAATTTTCTTTAGAAGAATGGTCTAAAATTTCTACTGAGAATTGTCAAAACCCTGTAGAAAAGTATCCCAAATGAATCATTGAAGTCAGTAGCATGATGGCAAAATATAGAATGCAAATCAATTGCATGCAACATGATCAATAATGCTCAAGGAAGGGGTTTAGACCTTCCAAAGGGGGATATGCAACAAGGGGGAGACTGGTTTAGACTCTCCAAGGGGGGAGAGGGTAACCTAACCTAACTTTGCAGCTCAGCCCGCAAAAATTTATATATATATATATATATATATATATATATATATATATATGGTATGTGTATATATGTGGGTGTGTTTGCATGTAGGTTTGTATAGAAAAAGTAAAACAAACTTCTTATATATAATATATATATATATAATATATATATATCACACACACACTGTATATGAATTGCATGTGTATATATGATATGTGAGTGTGCATGCATGTAGGTTTGTATAGAAAAAAGTAAAACCTTTATTAAAACGTATATGCGGGCCGGGACTAGACCCTTCAAAGGTGGAATGGGCAACCTAACCTAACAAGGTTAATAAAACACAGAAGGAAAGAGAGGAGGGAGAGAAGATGTTCTCAGAGGCATAACGCGGCGCATAATGGCGTCTTTACACACACACACACACACACACACACACACCCTTCATTTCCATTAATATTTGTTTATATGGTGTAAAGGAGAAATAAAACACAACTATGTCGTTTTGGCTATTTAATATATATCATTCATAAAATACACTCGGTAAATATGTATATACATAAGGGGCAAACAGTGATAATACATACATGATTTATTTAACATATATATTTACATCAAACATAAAAATAACAACCAGTAGAGGAGAATTGCATATGCATTAAAAGCAAAAAAAAGAATAATACACAATGGAGTTATTATATATATATATATATATATATATATATATTATATATATATGCATCAAAACAAAAAATAACATCTAGTGCAGAAGAACTCTATATACAATAAAGTCAGAATACACAACACTTGATTAATATATAAAGCGTGGTTAAAAAAAGTGACCCCTTAGAGGTAAACTGTCATATTAAAAAAAGTGATTCGTCGAATATCAGTTAGAGTGAAAAATATATTTTCCAACAAGATGGAGGCCTTGTTCACAGAGCACGCCTAACTGTCACACTCCTTAAGAACGAAACACCGTATTTTATCGAACCCAATATGTGGCCGGCTAGCAACCCTGATCTTTCACCACTAGATTATGGTGTTTGGGAAGCCATGAAGTCCAAAGTTTACACCCTTGGTACCAATATAAGAGACATAGATAAACTACGCGAAAGAATTCTGCTCGACTGGGAGAAGGTGTCTCAACGATATGTAAACAGGTGTATTGATCAGTGGGGTCCACGTTTGGAGGCCTCTGTTGAGCAGGAAAGGGGACACATTGATAAACTTCTCAATTAAGACGAACAACATGCTAAGGTAAGCATCTATGAAGTTTGGGAGCTCTAGTCCCCTTCCTTTTTTAATATGACAGTTTACCTCTAAGGGGTCACTTTTTTTACCCACCCTCTATATATTATATATATATATATATATATATATATATATATATATACGCGTCAAAATTGGAAATACAAGGGTTAAGGTCAGTTTCTACCACGCTTAAATAAAAGAGTAAACTCACACATAATCGAGTCCACATTTACATCCTCATTGCTTTGTTTACAAAATAAATGCGATTTTCACCATTCAAAGTATGCGGGGGTCTATATTCAATATAAAGAGTTTTCAACTCGTTTAACACTATTTTCACCCACTTTACAATTGGGAGTCAAACTATCACGCTCTTTAAACACGGATAGAATACAATCAAAAGCACGCGCAAAGATGACATCGTTTGCTACAACATCACCATTAAATTCAAGTTTATAAACACTCCTTTCCAAACGGGCATTTAATCTTTCCTCGCTGACTTTTTCAATTGTACAATTTTCTTCACAACTCATGTCGGCAATTGAAATATGTTTCTAAATCGTGCCGACAACTGTGTCTTATATAAAGAAATAATTCTTCAGGGTGAACAGTGGAGGTGAGTTCAGCCCTGTACCGTTCTAGTCCTTTGTACCAAACTTCATGATATTTCGAGAAGTCTGTACCTTCTGAATACGTATCCAGTTCCAAACCATTCTCCCCTTCTTTGTCCATACACTTGGTAAAATCATCGAGCAGGGCGGTGTACGCGTAATCAAGTACCTTGTCAAATTAACGCATATCAGCAACACGTGCCTCTAATATAGGTCTTAGTTTACAGAAACCGACGACTTCAAACATTCTGTCGAGAATGAAACGGCATCGCGTGGGGAAAAGGATGTTGTCAGCAGCATTCTTCCACATCAACCATATATCAACGCATATATATATATGCGCATATATATATATATATATATATATATATATGTGTGTGCCTCGGTGGTGTAGTGGTTAGCATCGCTGACTACAAGTCCATCAGCCCCGGGATCGAGACCCGGTGACGGCAGGCGGAGCGCAGCAAAACCCAGCTGTTCATCCTTCCACGCAATAAAGAAAGTGGTTGGTAGATAAATGGGTACCGGGTAGCCTAGTAGTATATATATATATATATATATATATATATATTACGTAAAAATGCGACGTATACGTTAAATGAGATTATAAGATTATACATTGATGACAAAGCTTGTGCCACAACTAAGTTATAAGTGTATCAGATATGCTTTTTTTAAATACGGAATAAAACCTTAGCCATAGTTTTATTATTTAATAAAATGTTGAAAATACCTGGCTTATTCTTATCCAGCAAACACACACACACACACACACACACACACACACACACACACAAGGAAAAAAGAATAAAACACAGCGTTTCTTCAACTATCTCGCTTTCCGTGTTTCAGGACTTATCTTCGTATAAAACAACCGGATCGTCCCTTAAAAGATAAAAGAAAAAATATTACCGTAAACCGGGCTTTATTATTATTATTATTATTATTATTATTTTCATAGGATAAAGAGAGAGAGAGAGCTAATTGTATGGCGAATGTTTTAAAATAAAAATAGAAAAACTAAAAACTAATGCGCCACTCATTTCAAAAGAGCTTTTATATAAGAATCATAATGTAGTCGATTCTGCTTGAATCGTTTGTGCTTCTCAGGAGAGTATATATATATAATATATATATATATGTATGTGTGTGTGTGTGTGATGTGTACAACTGAAATAAATGCATGAATCCCGGTTCTGAATATATATAGGTAAAATAACAGTACTCACATTGCATCACCGCAGAGGTATACAGGTGGGGAAGTATATTCGGATAGGCAATTGTGTATGAAAGAATCGAGCCTTTCAGATAAAACAATAAAACAATAAAATTGGGCACAATCACAATAAATCACAAAATCACAAAATCAATAATCACAAAAACTTCACAAACCGCACTTCTACATCAATGTTGATACAGAGGAGTCAACTTCTATATACTTCTCTCAGAGCACTACTGAATAAGACTACTGTATATTTAGAACAGAATATATATGAAGTAAAATTACTTACAACTTGATATCGGGGTGATCATCAGACTGCATCTTTGGTTATAAACTTGTATGTAACAGCTGAAATGCTTCTCCAACAGTAAAATTATTCACATATGTCAATGCTACTGTTTTTTAAGGCAGGGAGAAGATCCCCCTAGAATGGAGCATGCTAAAGAAAAGACATCCCATACGCCCCCGCACTTTCAGAAAGCAAAACATTCATTGGTTGAGCGAATTTTAGCGGGTGGTCCTTAAGTTTTTACCAAGTCGAGAGAGAGAGAGAGAGAGAGAGAGAGAGAGAGAGAGAGAGAGAGAGAGAGAGAGAGAGAGAGAGAGAGAGCATATTTATGTTAATTGTTACATAAAAAGGTGTAAGTTAGTATAACGGGTACCCAGGGATTTGTTTCCGTCCGAATTGTTCATTCTGTATAACTTAAAATCAGGGTATTCAACTATATGGGAGTTGTAGGCCTGATCAGGCTTCTTTCGTTTAACATAATATATTTAAAGCAAATGGACATCGTAAGCATGCTTAATGTTTTAATGAGCTTTCAATATTTTCGTTGAAGGGTACATTTTACTTCAAGAATCTGTATGTATGTAAGATTACACTGGCCAACAAGTATTTTTCATGAGATATAATTATGTATGAGTGGGCTAGATATCTGTTGGGACGCTGATTCCAAATCTGTTTTCGGTTTTCCTCTAGTCTAGTTTTCGAGATGAGACCGATCATAATACTGTGTATATAATAAATATAATATATATATATATATATATATATATATATATATATATATATAAAATAATACATATAATATATAAATATACATATAACTATATATTATATATAATATGTAGCGGAATATTTTGTCGTTGCAGCTTAGGTGTAGGTTTTTGCTTTACCATTTCTATACCCTCATGTATGGCAACTTAGGCTTTCCGCAGGTTGTCTTGTGATATTTTTGGTGAGAGCAGTTGTTGGCCACAAATTTGCAAACGTTGTCACCCTTTTATTCTTTGGCGTAACAGTCACATGTCTAGTTGTGTGTTGTGTTTTGTTTTGTGTCGCCCACTTACACATTTTATTTTTTTAGGTGATTTACATCAACCCACTCATTGTTCATCATGCCTTGAAAGTGTAAAAATCACCCGACAATTTCTGTTACATGTGCGGCTCATTCGCGACTAAATCACAACGGCGTACAATCACGATGGGTCTTCGGAAAACTTACTGGTTATACTTCGGCTGTCGACTAGGTGACCAAAATAAGGCGTGGGCGCCACATGTTATCTGTACCGCTTGTTCGAATGGATTACGTGACTGGTTGAACCAAAGGAAAAAGTCGATGCCGTTCGCTATACCCATGATATGGAGGGAGCCGAGAGACCATTATGGCGATTGTTACTTTTGCAATGTTAACATAACTGGATTCTTCGTGAAGAACAAGCATAACATCGTTTATCCGAACGTAGACTCCGCGATCAGACCGATCCCTCACGATGACACGATGCCGATTCCGGTACCTCCACAGCATGGGCTCGATTCTTTAGAAGACGAAAGGGAATCCAACGAAGGTTCCATTGGCACCTGACGAAAAGCAATCGGAGCTGGAGAGACACCCAAAACGAGTTGAATGACCTCATTAGAGACTTAGCCCTCTCCAAAGAGAAATCAGAACTTCTCTCCTCGAGACTCAAGCAGAAACACTTACTTGAGAAGAAAGTCCGAGTGTGTCACTATCGAAAACGAAACCATGATTTGGCGACATTCTTTACAGTAGACAGTTCGCTCTGCTATTGTTATGATATCAACGGATTTTTCGAGAACTTGTCACAGGTACACTCCATCTGAGTGGCGCCTCTTCACTGATTCCTCACAGCGAAGCTTGAAAGCGGTTCTCCTGCATAACGGGAACTTAAAGCCGTCCATCCCGATCGCCCACTCCGTTCATCTAAAGGAGACGTACGATAACATGAATATAGTACTCGAAGCAATCCAATACAGCACTCATCAATGGAATACCTGTGGTGTTACTCCAGGCCCTGACGCGCTTTATCCTAGACATCTAAAAGATTTGAGAGACGTTATCGTAGGCCCCTTAACGAAGATTTTTAATCAGTCACTGGAAGCGGGGATTATTCCTGACGACTTCAAATTAACTAACGTTACGCCCATTTTTAAAAAAGACGACCGCACAGTAGCTAGCAATTATATGCCTATTAGCTTAACGTCGATTGTCGGTAAACTTTTGGAACGCGTAGTTAGGGATCGTATCATCGATCACTTAGAGAGTCGCGATTTGATTAATAGTAGTCAGCATTGGTTTCGACGCCATAGATCTTGTTTAACTAATTTGTTATAATTTTATAACGAAATAGTGCGCGAATACGATAGGCAGAGAGCGGGTGACGTTATTTATTTAGACTTTAAAAAAGCGTTCGATACAGTTCTGCATAGAAGATTAATTGCGAAGGTTATACGCGGTCAGGTAGCTAACTGGTTAGAGGAATGGGTTCGTGCTAGGAAGCAGAGGGTTGTTGTTAATGGTAGTGAATCGGGGTGGTTGGATGTAGGTAGCGGTGTCCCTCAGGGTTCAATGTTAGACCCGTTGCTATTCGGAATCTACATTAACGGCATAGATGTAGGCTTCACCAGTAACATGTCAAAATTCGCGGACGATACTAAAATAGGCGGTAAAGTTCTTAACGTGGACGATAGAAATAGGCTCCAAGACGATGTAAATAGGATTATGGAGTGGACGGATAGGTGGAAAATGTAATTTAACGTAGAAAATGTAAAGTTTTGCATATAGGTTTTCGTAACAATAATTACACGTACCCGATGGATTTTAGAGAGTTAGCGAGCGTTGACGAGGAAGTAGATTTAGACGTACCCGTATTCAGGATTTAAAAGTTAGGAACCAGTGCCTGGAGTCTTGTGCCAAGGTGATAGGATGTTAAGCTTCATAGTGCGTAAATTTCGAATTTAAATCGAAGAATATTATATTGCCCCTTTACAAGTCCCTAGTCAGGCGTCATTTAGAATATGCCGTTCAGTTTTGGTGCCCCTATTTGCGTGAGGATATTGCTAGGTTGGAAAGGGTCCGTGCTAGTGTCCTCCGAGCAACTGATACAATGAGCAAACCAAGGTTCAGCGTCGCGCCACGAACTAATTCTGTCATTGCGCAACAGTCTTACGAAGATAGGATTAAAGAGTTAGACTTGCATTCACTTGAAACTAGGAGATTAAGTGGGGAGCTTATTGAAGTTTTCAAAATCGTTAATAAAATCGATAACGTAAATTTTGACAACTCTTCACTTTCGATTATAGCAATACTCGTAATAACGGATTTAAGTTGCGTGGCAGACGATTCATTACTAACATCGCTAAAAACTTTTTTACGGTTAAAGTAATTGATAAATGGAATAATCTTCCGCGTCCGTCGTGAACTCTACCAGCGTTATATGTTTAAAAGCCGTTTAGATAGGCAGTTTAAAAATATTAATGTTGTTTAAAATAATAAAACAATTAGCAACAGGAGCTCTGTGGGTGATGGTCGGGATGAGTCTGTTGACTATTAATGCCAGCTTGTGACATGGCAGCGTGTGATATGCCAGCAATAAAATTATTAAAAAATAAAAATTAGACTAACCCGAACGTAGATGTATCTCGTAGCGTAAACTAACCCACTTTTTGTCATACTCTACCTATTTTTTTTTTCTTATCCTCTCCTTACTTGCATGTTGTTAGCTCTCTTTACTTGCATGTCTGTAGTTTGCATGGTATGATAGTGTTTGAGTTCAGACTGTTTGCATGGTTTGTAAGCGTTCTTATTTTACTTCTTTTCATCTTTCACCCTTTCCTATTCTCTTCGACTATTTTTCCGACTTGTCGGCAGTGGCCGGCGATGATGATGGTGAGCTTTCTTTTTCTGAATGAATGTTAACCCACGAATGATAAGTTTTGCTACTTACTTAACCCCTTATTCTCCTCTTTTAACCCCCTCCTCTTTCCTTTCTCTCGGGCTAACCTTAGAGAGTGGATCTTAGGGTCTTTGTTAGCCTTAGCTTCTGTAGATCTTAAGTCGTTGGTATGTTAATGGGCATCAGGGTTGTGGAGTCGGTCCAAAATTTTCCGACTCCGACTCCGACTCCACACATTGTAAAAATTCGACTCCGACTCCGACTCCACATTGTAAAAAATCTAAAAATCCGACTCCGACTCCTCACATTTTAAATATACGACTCCGACTCCTCTAGTGTTTCACTCTAATTATCATAATATAAGACATTTCATCCCACCACATGAATCGTCAGGTTACTTTCTAGGATAAGGAACATTCAATATTAAGAAGGATATTGACTTGTAGATATTATCATATTAAGGGATTTTTATTTTTTCCAATAATTATATAATATTATATATAATATATATATATATATATATATAATATAATATATATATATATATATATATATTAAATGAAAAAGATTCTCTTAAACATAATTAAAGGTCTAACCAGTAGTAGTCCTACTTAAAATTGAATAACCCTTCTTAACCTAATGGCATAACCAGGGTTGTGGAGTCGGTCCAAAATTTTCCGACTCCGACTCCGACTCCACACATTGTAAAAATTCGACTCCGACTCCGACTCCGCCCTGAAACGTGCGACTCCACGACTCCGACTCCGACTCCACAACCCTGATGGGCATGCAAGGAGGTTCAGGAAATACTGTTGTTTCCTATGCCTATGGGACAGCCGTGTTACCGCGAATCATTACATCAGACGTGACTGGCATCAAAGCAGCACACGAGCCAGGAACGGGCAGTGTCCAGTGTGTTCCTTTAGTTGATCCAAAGATTTTCCTGCCACCTCTCCACATTAAGCTCGGCTTAATGAAAATTTTGTGAAAGTGATGGGTAAGGCGAATTCGAGAGAGTTTCGACACCTTGTTGAGAAATTTGCAAACATCAGTTCCGCGAAATTGAAGGAGGGAATCTTTGTACGGCCCCAAATCAGGGAGGTTCTGCAAGATGAAGGCTTTGAAGAAAGCCTCAATGCCTAAGAACTAAAAGCATGGCAGGCTTTCAAATGGAATTGTGGAAACTTCTTGGGTACAGACTTGTGGTTACTAACCACAAGTCTTCTGCATACAAAGATGGAGTTCAGAAACTGCTCGATGCATATCAAGAAATGAACTGTGGCATGTCCTTGAAAATACATTTTTAACATTCGCATCTAGATTTTTTCCCGAAAACCTTGGCGCGGTGAGTGACGAACAGGGGGAACGCTTCCATCAAGACATTCAGTCAATGAAAAATCGCTACCAAGGTTTCTGGAATGAAAGTATGCTGACAGACTACTGCTGGATTTGTACCGCGATGATCCGGACAAGGTTTACAAAGAAAATCGTACTCGCAACGATTTTAGGTTGGTGTACATTTCTTTTTATGAATACTGTTTGTACTTTTACGATAAATTGTGCTGAAATTAACACCAGTCATATTTCGATAACTAGATGTGCTAGAGGAAAAACGAAAACAGATTTGGAATCAGCATACACAACTGGTCTAGAAAAGTGTGTATACATCTTTGATGAGAGAAAAAGTTCGATTTTGTCGACCAGTGTTATCTATTTGTTATTATATAGTTAAATTTTACATTACACTAATTGAATTAATTCCGCACGCCCCGCTAGCATTTTGAGCACCGTGATGTCTGCTACATGAATGTATAGGTGGCCAAATTGCATACATATATCTTTTGTGGAACACTATGCTTAAACTCCTATATATATATAATAAGCAAACAACACAGGGAAAAAGGAAAAGAAACATGGATTTCATGTTTCTTTTCCTTTTTCCCTGTGGTTGTTTGCTTATTAATAAGATCACGTGTTATTCTGTGATTTTTCTGTGTGTGTATATATATATATATATATATATATATATATATATTAGTGATGCACCGATACCTCAATTTTGCCGATACCGATTAATCGGCCGATACCAATTTGCCGATACCGATTAATCGGCATCAATTTAGAAAAATTATAAGTATAACCCAATGTAATGTATATTAATTAATATTATATTATTTACTTTTATTTACTATAATAAAAACTTATTACTTAATTAGCGATGTGAGCTTGTTTTTTGTTTTTTAATAAAAGTTTTTTATTGATACTCCAAAATATTATTCACTGAGAATATTCGAGAATTTTCTTTTTTCTTAGTTTTAAGAGAGTTTTAGATTGTTTTACAGCTTTTTATAGAATTCTAGAATATTTCAGAACCTTATGGAACTTTCTAGAATGTCTTAGAATATTCTAGACGATTCCAGAACATTCTGGAATACTCCGGATTTGGGAGAAAATAGTACCTATATAAAGGATGGCAAATTATTTCCTTGGTTAGTTGTGGTTGTGTATAGCAAAAGCAAGTATCTACATGTGATTGTGATATTGTCTGTTGAGCCTTTTATGGTAGGCCAGGTAGTTCTTTTTGAAGTTTTTTTTTGCCATTTTGGATAATAATTTGAATAACAAATTGAAAGTGTTATTAAACTGGTTTTCTTAAGCTTAGCATTATTTATAACTGCTTGATCAGCTTGAATCATTCAAAATTATTTCAAATTTGTTTTTAAATTTATACATTTAAGATTGAATATTAGTATTGTTTTTTTAATATTATTTGGTTATTTACAACAAAAATATAGTACCCTATTTTATAACATTATAGCAAATAGAGCAAGCATCTACACATGATTTTCTTGTTCCTTAAGGGAACAGGGAAACCTTGATAAGGTAGGGGAAATTTACGTTAGGTATAATAAAAAGTCCATACATAGCCTACATACATACAAATCCATACATACATACTGGTATAGATACTAAAATACATACTATTGCAGTTACTTAAATAATTACTAATATAGTTACTAAAATACATACTGATATAGTTACTAAAATATATTTTGATATACCGTAGTTACTAAAATACCGTACATACTGATATAGCTGTGTGAGTTAGTGATATGTGTTATGTGGAATTGGCAATCTAGTTCTTATAATGGCAGTTGTGATTGTGGTATGATATAATTGGGTGTTTTCCGGTTTGTCTTTTATATTTCAATATACATATCGCTACGGTTTTACCTGTAACTGTATAACGGGAACCATAACAATAGCTAATAAATACGTTCTGATATATAGTTACTAAAATACAGTACTAATATAAATTAGTTAGTTTATTTATTTCTTCACTCATCCTATCATTCACTTCTGACTTAGAATTTCTCCATTTTGACAGGAACTGAAGTTAAGTTGTATCAGAATAGTTGAAAACCCCTCAAATATTCTATAAAAGAAAATTATCAAAAATTCTCGGTTCAGAGAATATTCTCCTAAAGATTATTCCCGAGAATTTTACAACACTAATATGAGCTATGTCTAAATCTTCCAAAACCAGCCCAATTTGGGATTTTTTTGCCATCTGTTCAGAAGATAATAGCAAAGCAAAGTGTAAAGTATGTGGTGCGCTTATATCCAGAGGAGGAAAGGAAACACATAAAATGACTACATCAAACCTCAGAAGCCATCTTAAGTCTCAGCACAAAGCTCTTTTTAACAAACTTGAAGCTCTCAACAAGCAACAGCATCCAGTAAAAAAAACATCACTAACAAGTCAAAGCATACTCATGTCCACTTTTCTGTCAAAGAAAGTTACTGACTCTCCAAGTGACGAATCATCAAATAAAGATAGAAAAACTGAGATAGTTTCGTTGGAAAAACCAGGCCCCTCCAATAGGAAATCATTAGAAGAAACTATATCAGAATTTGAACATGTAGAACCAGAAGTACATGAACTACAATCATCAGACAGCAAGTTAACAAGTCAAGATAAAACTCTGTTACAACCATCATTGGAGAATCTACTGGAAAAGAAAAAGAAATGGGCAATCAATGATAATAGAGCTAGAGTTATTACTTTGAAGATTGGAGAAATGATCTGCTACGATCTGCAACCCTACTCAGTTGTAGAAGACATTGGCTTTAAAAATTTGATAAGCCATCTTGAGCCTAGATACACTATACCATCGAGAAAGCATTTTGCAGAAAGTGTCATCCCCTTCATTTACCAAAAATTGGAAACTACTCTACGTACCAAGCTTGATAATGCGTCATATGTCAGCCTTACTACAGATGGATGGACGGCTAGTCATAGTCTGCATTCGTTTTATAGCTTAACAGCCCACTGGATAAATGAGGAGTTTGGACCTGAGCAAGCTGTTCTACAAATGTCCCATTTTGAAGGCTCACATACTGGAGTTAAAATAGCAAAGTTTTTAACAGACTCCCTCAAAAAATGGAACATCAATAAGGAAAAGATACAGATGATCGTAACCGATAATGCGGCAAATATGAAAGTTGCTATTAGAGAGAGTGGCCTAGAAGACTCCTCATTTTGTTGTGTTATACATACACTTCAATTATGCATACAAGATAAAGTTATTAAAGAACAAAGAAGCGTAAAGGACATGCTTGCGGTTGTACGAAATTTGGCAACTCATTTCCATCACTCTAGTTCAGCACGAGATGCTTTAAAGGAAATACAAAATGAAATTAAATTACCGCAGCATGCTATCATCCAAGACGTATCAACTAGGTGGAATAGCACCTATTATATGCTAGCACGCATTGTTGAGCAAAAGAAAGCAATAATCCTATATTGTATAGGGAAAAAGCATACTTGCTTAACAGATGACCAATGGGAGCTTGCCGAAACACTTGTCATGGTTCTCAAACAGTTTGAAGTAGCGACCAAAGAGATGAGCTTTGCAGATGCATTAATTTCTCAAGTCATTCCTTTTATTGTATCAATGGAAAAATATCTGGATTTTGCTGTGACAAATGTCAAAGGTATTCAAACCATTCTTGAGGAAGTCAGAGGTAGTTTTAAAGAAAGATTTAACAAGTATAAAGAAGAATCTAAACTAATCCTAGCAACAGTACTCGATCCACGGTTCAAAATGAAATATTTTGTTACATCAGAAGACAAGGAGAGAGCCCTAACAGAACTATATAATGCTTCAGACAAATTTGCAAAACCAAAAACTGATGGTAAGTCAAATAATATTTATATTTTATTCTTATTTTCCCAGATTACAATTTTATTTTCATAATTTTTTTTAAAAATTGATTCTAGGGTTTAGGATATTAACTTTTTAACTCAGTCAGTAGTTATTTTCATTAGCCAAAATACCTATTCATTGTTATTTAAAATAAATAGATCTAATGTTCCTTCAAAATTAGTTCATCTATTTCCTTATTTTTTAAATTACAAAGTAAATTGGTGCACTAAAGTGATTTATTCTTATTGGCAAAGTTGATTTTTTTCACATTTAAACTAAAATCTAAAAAAAAAAACACATTAGGTTTTATGACATACAGTTACCAGTGTTGTATGAACTTTAATAGCTATACTTAAATTACAGAATAAAGCACAAGTTTAACTGACTCAGAGTTTTTAGACTCTGGTTCTACTGCTTCTGGATCAGATGCTGAGTCGACAACCTCAGGTTCACCCTTAAAAAAGCTAAGAATACAAGATGATATATATAAATTTTTTGAAGAAGGGAAAAGCAACTTGGAACAGTCAAAAAGGGTTACAAAAAAGTCGAAATCAATCCACAAACAACTTATTAAAGACAAAAAGATAAAATGGCTAGCAACATTTTTTTTTTAGGTGACTTTATATTTAAATTATTTATGTAATGTAACGTAACACTGCAAGATTGTATGCATTTTCTATTTATTTCAGGAAAAAAGAAGTTGATTTCTACCTATCACTTCCTGCAATAGCAAAGAAAGAATGTCCATTTCATTGGTGGAACAATTATGATATGGGCAAACATGGAAAGAAATCAACAGAAAATGAACAACAGCTAACTACACTCTGCAAAATGGTCAAAAAATATCTGTGCGCTCCTCCCTCTTCAGTTTATAGTGAAAGATTGTTCACCACAGGAGGAAATAAGCACACCGGACAAAAAATTAGTCACCCCTCTCAGAATGTACCTAATAACGTGTGACGGCGCCTCTGGCCTTGATAACCGCACGAATCCGGCGAGGCAGAGACTCTACGAGGTTGTGCATGTACTGAACATCGATTTGCTGCCACTCGTTCATCAGCCGGTCCCGAAGTTCCGCCAGAGTCCGTGGGTGTCTATTCCTGCGCTTCACTTTCTGTTTCCAGCCTGAACAACACCTTCGACGCATTCAGGATTAAAGGCTTCATTGGACCTGCGATGTACTCGTCGCCTCCCATCATTGGAGAACAAACAAAAACGGGACTCATCGGACCAAATTACACGTTTCCATCTGCCGCAGTCCGGTTTTTGTGCTCGAGCCCATTTATAACGTGCCAATTTGTGACTTGCTGTTAACAGCGGCCTGCCTCTTCCGTGGTACCCTGCTCCAGATGTCCATCGCATGCAGTTCTCGTCGCAATGTCCGTTCGGAAATTGGTCGCTGGAGAACCCATTGGTTTCTTGGAGCAATTGTTCTCTGGTTTGAAAACGATTTGCAGTTACTAGACGAGAAACATGGCGGCGGCCCCTATTGTCGAGAATTGTTTTCCGGCCACAGTTACGCCGTCGATTGTCAGTTGATTGCGAACTACACCACTCTTTGTAAACTCGCTGGACAGTACGCGTTGACACACCAACAAATTGGGCTACTTCAGACATTTTGTGTCCGTGGGCTCTGCCAAACACGATGGCTCCTTTTTGCCACTGAGTAACGTCTGCCTCACGACCCATTTTGCAGACTATATCCAACACACACACTGTTCTTCACCACCTCACGAAACAGATCTGATCGTGTGTGCTACGTCACCGCTACTTGTCACTTACCAATGCTACATCAGCGCCCTCTGTGTGACCTTGAACTTCCTACTATCGGTGCTATTAGGGGTGACTAATTTTTTGTCCGGTGTGCTTATCTGCGAATCCAAGAGAAACAAATTAACGCCCGAACATGGGGAACAATTGGCATTAATTCATTGTAACATGAAATTTTTAAAATAAAAAAAAAATTTCCAACACTTCAAGCAGCTGTAAGGAATATATGAATAAATAAACCATTTTTAAAAAGTTAATTTTTAGTTATTTTAAGGAAAATATTTTCATATGAAGATAGCTACCATAGCTAGCTACTTTGAAGAATTTGATTGTTTTTTACCAGGATGTGTGTTTTCAATAAAGCTTCATTTTGGTGTTGTTTTAATCATTTATGTTTGGTTAATGAAGTTTATTTCGGATGAAATAAGGTAGTTTTTTGCTAAAAATTTTGTCTTCTGTACATGCGACTCAGTGTAAATGATTTTGATGTTCCTAACTGCTGGATTTAAAAAAAGAGACACAAAAAGGTTAAAGTTTTGTGATTTAGTGGTAAAAACTAGAAACAATTTTAATTATAGTTTTAAGAATGTCGCATCAGCAAAAAAAATCATTTCCTATTTGGTGACCCAATTCACCCCAGTCGACGCTACCTATGCCAAGCTTGCCGATACCGATTAATCGGCCGATATTAAGAAATTAATCGGCATGCCAGGTGCCGATACCGATTAATCGGTGCACTCCTAATATATATATAGTATGACCGCAAATACCAGAGTGCAATGCAATTGCATAATGTTGCAAGATTGCCACCCCCCTTGGTGCTAATCCCCACCCCCCTTTGTTGCAAGACATCTTTGGGGGAGAAGGTGGGACGGCCTCACCCCCCAAAGGGGCATACCTAACCCAGAGAGAGAGAGAGAGAGCAGGAGAAGGTGTTCGTCCGACAGCTGTCAGACGCATATAAGGTCTTCAGCCACCCTGCCGCTCTCTTATAGGCCCCTAATCAGCCAGTTGGCTGAGTTGCCAGATTGCGCTATGTATTAAATTATTCCATATATTAATCAGCCAGTTGGCTGAGTTGCCAGTTTGCGCCATGTATTTAATTATTCCATATATTAATCAGCCAGTTGGCTTAGAAGGCTGAGTTGGCAATATTTATTTAATTAATCCTTATATTCTTCCGTCATCTGGCTTAGAAGGCTGAGTTGCCAGATAGCAATATCTGTTTAATTATTCCATATATTAATGTTGACTTAGAAAGCTGAGTTGCCAGATTTCTTTATTTATTAAATTAAAGCATATATTATCCAGCCAGCTGGCTTAGAAGGCTGAGTTGCCAGTTTGCTCCATGTATTTAATTATTCTATATATTAATCAGCCAGTTGGCTGAGTTGCCAGATTCGTTATTTATTAAATTATTCCATATATTATTCAGCCAGTTGACTTAGAAGGCTGAGTATTGCGCCATGTATTTAATTGATCCTTATATTCCAGTTGGCATAGAAGACCGATTTCACAAATAGCAATTTATTAACTATTTTGAAAGCCGAAACCAAACAAATTATATAATTGTATACAAGGAATAAATAAAACACCAATAAATCATTCTGTTTATTTTAGCTGAATTGATGGATATACAGTGGGACATATATAATCATACAAAACGGTGCATTATCAAAATATTAGTACAGGAAAAAATACCCAGTTATATTAAATATGTTGAAAATATACAAAACATAGTATGATCAATATATTAGTACAGGAAAATATACATATATATTAAATTATATTCGAAATATACAAAACGTATAATCATATTATTACAGGAAAAATATATATTGTCTTTACGTTCTACGGTGCAAAACGGTAAATTCGCATTTGATTGAGTCTATATCAACATCGCCATTACTTTGTACGATGTGGTATAGCCGCCCAAGCATCACTTCACCGTTTAACTATACGGTATATAATATAAATGGCTTTCATATCGTTCAATACTATTTTTGTCCCCACTTTACACTCGGTAGGAAAGTTATCTTTAAGCACGGCTAGAACACAATCAAAAGCACGCAAAAAATGTCATCGTTAACCACAACATTAAATACAAGTTTATAATCATGCCTTTCCAATCGGTTTTTTTTCTTAATGTCTCGAACTTTTCAATCGTGAACTCTTCACTCGGCATAGCGGCAATTTAAATATTCTACCAAATCGTAACGGCACTATCCACTATATAGAGGTACAGTTCTTCAGGGTGAACAGTGTAGGCGAGCTCAGCTCTGTACCTCTCAAGTGCTTTGTACCAAAGCTCAGGATATTTCGAAGAATCTAAACCTTTTAAATATGCATCCAGATCTAGACCATTCTCCCCTGTTCATTCCTACATTCAACAAATCCGTCGAGCAGAGCGGTGTAAGCGTATTCAAGAACCGTGTCAAAATAAATCATCCGTAACACGCGCATGTAATATAGGCTTCAGCTTATGGAATCCGACGATCTCAAACATTCTGTCGAGGATGAAACGGTTTCCTGAGCAAAAAGAACGTCATTATCAGCTGAGTTCTTCCACATCAGTCGTGTATCAATGCCTGGTTGTTCGTTATTTACACTCAATGTACAAACAATGGTATATGAAGAGGCGTCACTAATCGTCTCTCTTCTTGTACCTACGTCAGCTGGTATTTTATAACTGTCCTCAGCCCAACTCTCAACTACCACGAAGATTTTATGCATCTCCTGAAGACTTAAATAAATAACGTTACGTTCGCTTGCATGCCTGCAGATCGTTTCAAGCACACAGTTAATGGCGCCGGTTTCTCGCCTGAACACGCGCAATGACTTCGTCACGGAGACGTCGTACTATGCGTTGAGAATGCTTCTCAAAAGGAGTTCCATCGTATTCGCACGTTCACACAGTTCGAGATGACTATGGCACTTCCACTCGGCGCAAGCTCTGAGATGACTATGAGCCACAGGAGGCAGGCGGGTAGGATCGTCTCGACGGGCGGGGTGAATCATCCTCATGAAACGTGAATGGGTTTGTTCGAACTCGTATGCTCCGGGAGGAGTGAGTCACACCATAATCTAATGAAACGTGTACGACCCAACATGAATCGTTGTATCCCATTATATTGGGCAGATGTTTTGAGAAATTTTCCGATACAAGAATTAATTTCGGTTTTAATGTTTTATCACTAACACTTCCCCGAATACGCACCAGACATTTTCCTTCAGGGTAATTTTCACGAACTAACATTTTTTAAATGTTTTATCTCTCCTAAACATTTTCACAAACCGGTGCGCTATTAGAGAGAAGCATATGTTCATATTTATCCTTTTTGTTTAACAGGCGATACTGATCTCTAAAATCTGTTAAAAACTCACACAGCCCATTAGCCACAACCTCACTACAAACCTCATCATGATATATATTAATGTAGTGGTAAAAATACTTAAGATTGTCCATGATGACAAGATTTACATTTTCAGCCGTAGGGTACGAGTAATCGGTATAGTGTAACATGATATAATACCGCTTATCACACCTCTCATCCACAAGACTCACTGCCCATAACTGTTGTTTATCTTCTGAGCGTCTTGCTTCTTCTACCACGCGGTATATGTGAGTCTTTATAAAGCTTAGTTCTATAACATACTTCAGTACATCGTCTGTACTGCGAAATCCTACAACCCCCTCGCCAGAATATCCGTAGAGTATTTGAATAGCCTGAAGCCCCGCCCAAATTCATACCCAGACTTCATGGATTCAGCTAATTACGACACTGTGGGGTGTGCCCAGGGACTCGGTTGGTCGAAAATGCATGCGTACACGTTAAACACCTCCCAAATTTCACCGCCAGCCAATAGGAAGCTCAGGATCGCTCTTGTGGGCTGGCCACATGCCCCCCTTATAAAGGAAGAACCACGACACAGAGGCGCAGTTTCTCCAGCTAGCGAATTATACAACATGAGTCAGTGGACGAATCACCCGACCTGATTGGTGATGGCGACTTTTACGGCCACGCGACGCTGTACCTCTTCAACGCTGCAGATCGGGGCGATCTCTTTTCAACACAGAATGTTATGGAAAATTGCGTTGCAGCGGAAGATCCAACAGGCAATTCAATTGAGATATAAGTGAATATATTCTCCGTTTCAATCAGTGCTAATTACCATATAAACGCGTTTTGAAAATTATTTTGTATTGTTTCTCGTTTCGCATTTTGTTTCGCTATCCAATTCAGAAAATCATATTATGTTTAACTTATCGTAGGGTTTTTTACTGGCTGTTCCCTCATTTATATATATATATATATATATATATATATATGGTGAAACTTTAAGAATATCTTCACGATAATTGAGCACTGTTGTAGGAAATTACCAAACTGCAATAATAGCGTTTAGAAAATTATTTTGGAGTGTTTCACGTTTCGCATCTTGTTTCTCTATCCAATTCAGAAAATCTTATTATGTTTAACTTATCGTAGGTTTTTATTTACTGCCTGTTCCCTCATTTATATATATATATATATATATATATATATATATACAGTATGTCCCACAAAAAAGTACACCCAACTTTAGATTGTACTAACTCCTCCAAAAATTGAGATATTTTGGATCTGTTTGTTTGATTTAATATAGCAAATTATTCTTTGTTAACTTTCAAATTTATTCATGTTTAAACGAATTAGTGTTTAAGCATCTGCTTTTAACTGAAGGGTACAAAAAAATGGATTGCGCAAAATTGGTCAATGAAAAAATAATGTGTGTGCTATCGATGTAATGAAAAGACAAATACATAATAATAGATACTTTAACATAATTTTAATAAGATACAAAGCAGATTTTTCTTTATTCCTTATTACAAAAGTTATGCTTAGTTTCGTTTTCTTTCAACATGACCGCCATTCCTATCGATACAAATCTGGAGTCGAGCTCTCATCTTCCCCATCACTCTTTTGATAAGATCTGGATTGTCTTTTAACAAGTTGATTTCAGCTGTGATGCGATCCTCAAATCATCTAAATTGATAGGTTGTGATGCAAATACTCTATTTTTCAAATGACCCCATAAAAAGTATTCACACGGGATCAAGTCAGGGCTTCTGGGAGGCCATTCAATGTCATGGCCTGTAGCAATTACTCTTTGGTGGAAGACTTCCTGCAAGCGTTCCTTCACAATAACTCTCCTGTTAGCAGGAGCTCCGTCTTGCACCCACCAAATACGATTAAATCGGTTTCCATAACTGCTTCCAATTTTATGACATTTATTTAACCTTATAGGACCAAATCCGAGCTAGAACATATTATAGCCACTTTTGACGAAAGGGTGATAAATGAAGTGGTAACCACCCCGCCTAGCCAACCCAGCGATCCAGAAGTCGTGGTATTGACTCATCCGGTCAAACGAGTGCGAGGTCATCAAGGAGATTATGTAAGTATTTTTTAGGATAAGAACAAAGCACAATATATTTTCATTTATTAAATAGTAGAAATCATGCACAAAAAGGGTCAGTGCCCAATTCTTAATGGATACAAATGTGTATATATAAGTTTAGACAATATACCTTTACACATTACAGGGGGTACTAACATATGGGAACCTTTTTTTATCTGTCTGCATACATATTTATCATTCATATTTGTATCGCATAAATCGAATAATTTAAAAAAATCATAAATCCCTTTCCACGTGACATATGCATGAGAAACATACAATACATTCCACATGTTTCAGTATAATGTCCTTGGAAACGATATGGATTCCAAATAAACTCTGGCACATCTAGTTGCGATATGAACTTCACAATTGCCGAGTCATTCCATGGTGAAAATCCGAGTGAATCGAAATAGTACATTCTTTCCTTAGTTTTAAAATAGATTGCAAACCAATGAATCCCCTCACCCCCCACAATGTCGGTGTTAACGATAACCCCGTACCAGTTTCTCGAACTAGCCAGCTTCAATATTTCATTCTTCGCGAACACTCCGATAAATTTTGAGCGCGCGAAACAGTAACTTTTCATCAATCTCTGGAGTGTATTCGCGTCCATTTTAAAAATCTGTGGTGACGTTCCTAAATCTATCTACTTCTATTAGGGCTTGCGACTCGAGGTACACTAGTACACTAATAGGCGCGTCTATAGGTTTGGCAAACTCCAGCCTCACTGAGATGGTACCGCTCTGTTGGGAGTTTAAATGCGTATTTACGCCAGCAGTTAAGTCAGGCGTAATGTCAAATGAGTAGATGTTAAATTCTTCAACAAATTCTTTCTGTGTTATGCCAAAACCAAGTTCATCACACGCACCTGTATTATGAGCCAAAGTACTATAAGCTCTCGCGCAGAGCGGGAACACTGCATCTGTTGAGTAATCCATATCCATTACCGCACTCAGGGCGATGCCATTTACGAATAGAGTAATATTTTTAAGGCCGAAATTCTCGAATTTTAAGGCACTCTTTTTATAATTTCCATTCGTCGAGGCGTGGTCTTGTATTCCAATTAAAATCCTTTTAGGTAGGACTCCAAGAGCAATGTTTTTTAGCTGTTTCGATGCCAGCCCTGCGGGAATCGTCTACAGCTTGATCTGTACCCTGTTAATTGGATATTTTACTGTGGCATGTACCAAATCTTTCTCAATTTCTATTTGCTTCGGGGAACTTAACTTCACACGGCGTATACGTAAATACGTTTCCATGATGTGTATCACAACGGGTTTCGCACCTTCTTCTTGGTCAGTCCCCAGATTTATGCAGATCTCAGGGCTCGTGCGGGTAAGCTTCAATTTCATATCTACCCCGTTCATAAGCAACTTCTCCTGGAAAGTAAAGTCTGTATGCAGGCATCCAAAACACTCGTATATCTTTTTTTTAGAATTTTTAAATTTATCCTTTATACTGCTCTCGTCTTTAGTGTGGTAATACCAGTGGACGCGTGGGAACGGCGTTCCCATACTTTTTTGGTAGACGGAACGGCGTTCCCTCACTATTTCAAATAAATCCGAACTTACAAATCTCTAACGTCATGAAATTTTAATTCCCACCCCTAGAAGAAATATGAGAAAGAATCATTAACTGTTTCATTTCTTTTAGCTTCGACTTTTTTTTAGTTAATCATTCCAGTTGTTAGCTATTTTTATTGATCGTACTGGATGTCATATATCTAATGACACTGGAAATACTGCATCTTCAACCTTGGAATATATCCTAATATCCAGTGCATATGACCTCAAAATATCCCTGAAATTGGTCAGATTTCAAAAGATTTCCCGGGGGGCTTACAGTGCCCCCGGACCCCCAGCTGTATGGGCTCGCCGCGCTCGCCAGTGTCCCTCCCGCATCTGAGTAACACTTTCAAAATGCGTTCCCTCACTTCTTTATTTAGCACTACACCACTGGGTAATACCCCTCAGCGGATAAAAAGGTGTCCTTCGCTTCTTTTGAAAAGTTGAGGAAATTTTCCAGATAGGCTCGTAGGTGGTAGTACCCCGTGCCTGCCGAGATGTTAGTCTGATTTAAATATACATCACACTGACTGAATATGGAGGGCAGAAAGTTGGCTTCAGGGTAGGCAGCGTAACTATCATCGCAGTCCGTTCCATCAGAATGGGCAATGCGTAGTTTAGCATACATGTGCATGCAACTCGGGTCAAAAAAGTAAGGGCCCGAGCTGGGTATCACGAATTCTATAGGGGCACTGGGTGAATTAACTATGTTTAACGGGTTAACTGTAATAAAGTCACTATGTTCAATAGAGACATGAGTAGGTGGTATATCAAAGAGGGACAGTTCCGATTTACAGCACTGTGAACTACACGGATGAATGAAACGTGCCATGACGAGTCAGAAATAGTGCCACCTTCCCTCGTCGAGTATTAGTCAATCTATGATTCGTGAGAGTAACGTCCTCAGCTTATATCAGTTAAAAAAATTATCAACCATAGGTTTCATACGCTTTGTGCACTTCCTTTTTGGTTTCCTTTTGCGTTTAACGCCACGTGATGGTAACCCCTTATTCCTGACAGATCTATTCTTTCCGCCACACGCATTTTTCTCTTCGCATCTTTGATGATTTCATCCCGTGTACGTTTAATTTTTTTTAGAGCTTCTTTAGACTTAGTGCCAGCCAATATGTCCTCTGCCGCGTTGAAACCTGTTTGTAACGCCTTCCTCCCTAGGTACCTGGTCCCCCCGCTCTTCAACAGTGGGACAGCGGTGCGTAGTATGGATGAAAAATTGGACCCAAGTTCACTACCACGCTGGTATCTCACCCCTCGGTGTACTGTGAAAGGCTTTCTGTCCATTATAACTTAGTGCGTCGAAAGTGAAGCTTCACTGTTAAGCTTCCGTCACCGAATGGGAAATTTTTACCCTCAATCGTTCTTATATATATTGATATATTGGTTATTAGGTTAGTTGCGACATTCACATAATGGGGTATGTCATATGTAATACTCAAACTCCTTCCTCTATGGTTGGGGATGTGAGCTATGCGTAGCAGGCGTGCCTGGGTATCCCCAACAAACTGGTGTTCCGCTATATTGCTGTAAATATAGCACATGTCTGGAGGCTGAGAGCTTACATCCAATTTCTCCATCTTCAATTGATACACTAAGGTGGACAAGTCATGCTGTGGCTCGTGAAAGGTGTCTCTTTGGAAGGCTACTCGACATCGCCCCTCGGTTATAATTTTGAACACTCTTCCGTCTTTAAGATTTCTGTTAACCTTTGATTTTAGCATTAGAGTATGTGCAGGGTTTCCTTTGTTTACGATTTCGTATATTAAATCATTCGTAAGGCTTGAGTTTTTTAAACTTACGTTTAAGTCTCTCACAACATCCTCAACCGAACCATAACGCCCCGGCCCTAGTGTTAATTCTGTACTAAAAAACCGTGCAACCTTAGTCCGGGCGATACGTATAGTTTCATCCCGAGTTAACCCGGCTCTTGCACACTCATTACAGTCTCTAAGAACCGTAAAACCGGTATATTTATAATTAATATTTAAAAAGAGGGTATCCAGCTGAATTTCACATATCCCCACCTCATACGATATCATCGGATGAACCCGTTGACCGTGCATCTACAGTACCCACCCCCGCCGATGAGCCCTCACCAGCGACATCTGTTGCACGTTCAAAGCGGAGGTGTGATGACGAATCCTCCACGTCAGGTATAAAGCGTTCTAGGGTTGTTGGAACGTCGGTAATAGAACCCCAACCCTCAACGTCTTACGCAACAAGCCCCACAGTAGAGCCTTCCGCCAATATGCCCCCTTATTCATCCTTCACAGCAGCTACCCGTTCTGTTGAATCTGCAGTAATAGAGCCCCAACCCTCAACGTCTTACGCAACCAAAGTTGGCTAGTGTGTTGTTAGGGTGTACAGACAGGGACGAGGAGGACGGGTGTGACGTAGAAATGGTTAGGAGTCATGCTGCATACTAATTAAGCTTCATTACTGCATCAGCTTTTATATAGGTATTGAAGCTTTCTGGGTAACCTAGCCACTTCACCAGGTACATTTTTCTCTTTCCTGTACCTTTGCTTCCTAAAATTTTCTCAATTTTAAACACATTTTTTCCTAAATTAAATGCCACTTTCTGCAATTCCTCGCGGTAAAAGCCTCCCGAGATCTCTTCTCCATTCAAATCTTCAACGTAATACATCATTATATCCCTTAGATCATAGCCCTAACTTTAAAAATCTCGCGTGTCCATCCTTGCTCAAAACCCTTCGCGAATTTATTTCCCGAACGTGACAGCCTTACATAGTCATTGATTTTGAAACGCGCAGAGTGTGGTGGTGGTGGCGGCACTCCATCTCTTCTCGGGCGCTTGCCTCTTTCTAAAACATCGTTAGGCGTTGTACCGATCGTACGATGGTGTGAACGGTTGTAGGATGAAGCCAATGAATCGAGAACGTTTATATATCTGTGTGTTTTTATGTGTAAAATATCGGTGCATGCGTTCCTTTATGGTACGTTGAACTCTTTCAGCTAAAGAAGCCTTATGTATAGAATTGGAAGTGTAATAGCTGATATTAAACTCTGACAGCATGTTCTGAAAAGCGCGTCCTATAAATTCTTTTCCCATATCCGTACAAAAATAGCCAGGAATCCTGTTTTCTTTCAACATCAGCGTTTTGGCCGCTTTAGCAACTGTTTCAGGCGATTTATTTTTCAGGGGAATTAGCCACAGGTATCTAGAGAATACATCTATTATGAATAGGATGTAACGGTAGCCATCGTTATACATGAATATCTTTGCATGTCTGTTAAATCTGCCTGCCAAATAGAGTCAATCGAGGCGGCTGTTGTCTTGGCTGTTTTAAACCTTTTTCTCACCGGTTTATGAAGTGTATAAGCATCCTGGCCCAAAAATCTCTCAACATCTTTTTTACACCATAAACACCTCTGTACAATCTATTAACGCCACCATAGGATGCGGGTTAGAAATGTCATAATAGTGCTTACTTAATACGTTAGCCATTTGCGTATTTTAGAGGCACGTGGATAAGGTTGGCCGCCTGTCTCTTCTTTCTCCTCTTCAGAGACACTGCAGCTGCTGGGGGCGAAGGTGTACTCAGTTGTGACACGTGCGGTGCATGTTCCAAGTCTTTTAACCTATTCAGATTACCTATCAATGTTTTGGGGACATTTATTTGTTGTAGTCTTGCTTTAATATGCCTCCATCCTGTTGGTGAGGGCCTATCCCACTTTCTCACCAGATCATGAACAATATCAACGATATTGGACCTTGTACCCTTGTTCCTTCAACAATGACCTCGCCTGTATCGGTCCACTGTATGATGGGGTCCTCACTCAATAGATTATAAAGACTTAGCCCTTTATTCCTCAATGTATGGGGGAGGCTGTTTTTTAGCACATGTTCGATGTGTTGTTCCGCTGCTCTTTGGTTGCCAGGTCCTGTGTCGCTATGCTCAGCGCTACTCGAGCTGTGCCTCACGGGGAGCTCTGTAGGATGCTTATAATCTTCGTACTCATGAAGAAATTTCTGCAAAGCCTCTTGGTACAAGATCCTTTTCTCATCAGGTGCCTTTTCACTGTTTAATAGGGCTAGCAACTCACTTTCCATTCTTTTAAGCCTACTTTTACGGGGTCTAGAACCGCATCTGGACTCCTTTGTAATGAAGCATACACCTCGTGCGGATCACAACCACCTTCTTCATTATATTAATCTAGTCAGTAAAGGTCCCAAAATTGAAAATAAGATGGGCAGGAACGAACCTCCTCTTTGTACAATAATCGCTTTTTCTTACCCACAGTCTGACTTTTATGCGAGCGTCCGTATTATGTTCTTGTAACGACGTAAGCGAGTCTTCTGAGAGGATTTCATTGGAACATTACATTTTATAACATTAAGGCAGATTTCACAGATGCATTTTAAAAAGTCAGAGTCGATATTTTTAACAAACATCTGCTGCAATGCTCGAGGCAGTCGTTGATAGATTTTTATTAATTCGCGGTATTTCTTTAGCCTATTCGTCATTCTGGAATATACACGGTTTCAGGTTCGCTTGGAAATATATTCGTTCTTAGAAGCACCCTAAACGTGTTTCGCGGGTGAAGGTCACAAAGCAAATATCCATAACGTTGGTTTGTGACCTCTTTATAAACCTCCAAAAACTCCTTACGCTGATTCGGGAACATTTGACTGGCTAATACCCCAATTTGTGACACATCTCTACGTTGCGCGAATAAGACTAGATATTGCGTATTTAGTGACACATCGCGCATGTATCTATTTTTGAAAAATAGATTCTGATTGATGAAGAACACGCTTATGTTAAGGTGGTGGGAGAATACTGTAAATGTCTCGGCAAACGTTTTATCCATCTCCAACATGAGGTCGTCAATTACGATGACTGTATGTTCATTTCCCTTTAACGAATTAACGTCATAGACCCCCTTGTGGAACAAAACATCATCTTGGTACTCGTTGAACACTGATTGGTATGTCGAATAGCACCATATAACTTTATGCACAAATTTTGAGAACATTTCCCCCTTTTCTTTAATGATTTTAAGCATAAACACCGTTTTACCACAACCTGTAGGTCCAGATATAATACATGTGGATGGGCTCGTGAACCTGAATTTTTCTACAGATTCCATTTCTAACACGTCACACCCCTAAGTGGGTCATTTACAAAATATTACAAATAACGAGTGCTGCTCCTTATATTTTGTTTTCTTCTTCCACAGAACCGTGAATGACGACGATGTACAGCCCCCATCATCGATATCACGGATGAACCCGTTGACCGTGCATCTACAGTACCCACCCCGCCGATGAGCCCTCACCAGCGACACTGTAGCACGTTCAAAGCGGAGGTGTGATGACGAACCTCCACGTCAGGTATAAAGCGTTCCAGGGTTGTTGGAACACGGTAATAGAACCCCAACCCTCAACGTCTTACGCAACAAGCCCACAGTAGAGCCTTCCGCCAATATACCCCCTTATTCATCCTCCACAGCAGCTCCCCGTTCTGTTGAGTCTGCAGTAATAGAGCCCCAACCCTCAACGTCTTACGCAACCAACCCCAACAGCGTCTTCCCAAATATAACCCCTTATTCATCCTCCACAGCTGCTCCCCGTTCTGTTGAGGATGGTATAACATTCGAGTTGGTGCGCACCGCAACCCCACCCCAGCCTTGACTAGAAATCGGTATATAGTCAGGGTTGATCCTAGATCCATGTATAGCAACGGTATTGAACACGGACTACGTCGCGTAGTAGAGCGTATTGTAGAGTTTGCCCTTCAGAACCGCGACGAGCGTGAAGTCAGGACGAGGCTGTCCTTCGGATTCGGGTCAGATGACGGTGATGTAGATGATTTTTGGGTAGTAGTACCATTCAGGCGTTTGGCGGCTGAAGATGTAGAGTATATATTAGGTCGTATAATGCAGGCCTCCCAAAGTAGTATAGCCTTCAATATGGACAACTTCACGGTAAATATTGACCGTGTATTCCGTGTTTACATTATCATCTATTTATAGACGGCATATAAACGTCGATCGTGGTTGCGGCTTTATAGCAGTAGTCTTAGCACGTATGTTTACTGTTACTAATACGGCCGACAAAAATTTGGCTGCCTACGGTCGTGGAGCGTGCCCGTAAACTAGCTGTAGACTGTGAACTTGAGTTTGACTGTAATATGGGTCCTGAAGAGCTGAGAAGGGTAGAACAGGAAATGAATGCTCGTATAGTTGTATTTGGACTGGATGATCGTCGTAGAACTGTGTATGTTTTTAAAAGCTGTGTGAGAGATCGTACAAGACCCCTACTTATTTTAGGACTGTCAGGTACAACATATCTCCCCATCCGTAATATAAGGTGCCTTTACGCGAGTTATGACAAAAGTCGAAAATATGGACGATCATGATTTGTGTAAGGGGTGTCTCGAGTTTGCGGATGATATAGTGAAACATTGTAAAGATGTCACATGGTATGTGAGCAGTGTAAAAGCCCAAATGTGAAAGCCGTGTAGTTGAAGCTGAGAAGAGGGATTGTAATGTGTGTAGACGCACATTTTTCAATAATAACTGTTTTGAGTCCATAAATCAATTGGCACGTGCAGGAAAATGAGAATCTGTGAATGTGGTATGTTTCACATGATGGATAATTGGGGAAAGTTTACCAAATGTGACGAAATTCACTGCTCTACATGCCATGAGAAATATAAGGCGGATGGTGTAAAGCATGTATGTTATATGAAAGACGCCAAGCCTAAAAACAACCCTTGTATAACTGTGTACTACGATATAGAAACATACACGAACGCTGAAACCAAAGAGGTTAAACGGACAAACGTTTTTAAAACGAATGTCCACGATAGCTGTAAACTATTTGTGTCCTATATTGTCAAGTTAGCGGACAAGTTAAAAAAATGACTGTGTATATTCTCGCCCATAACGGGGCAAAATTTGACACACAGTTCCTTTATAGGAGCTGCTTGAGCACGAGTCCTCTGAGATATTTACAGGTGATCCTTGAAAAGGCAACAAATAATACAGATGCAAATAAGAGGTAATGTACAATTTAAAGACACTTTATTCACACCTTGTAAATTAGCAAAGCTACCCAAGGATGGGGTAGCAGCTGAGGTTTCAAAAGGATACTTCCCTTACACATTCCTCACTAGTGAAACTTTAAATTACGTAGGTCTACCTCCACCCAAACATTACTTTAACTACTATGATTGTATGAGCAGATGACGTGAAGATTTTTTGATCGATACTACAACAGTTTAATGAACGTAATCCTTATAATATAGCTGATGAATGTGAGCGTTATTGCGTGAATGATGTGCGCGTGCTTAGAGTATGTTTCCAGGCCTTTAGAAGGATGTACCATATGCCGTTTCAAATGCGATCCGCTGCAAGTCGCAACGACCATCGCCTCATTATGTTTTACGGTGTTCAAGAATAACTTCATGCCTAAAGATACCTTAGCCATTATCCACAGAAACAACCCCGCAGTTATGGGCACAAGGCTATTTACTGGCTCATACACCTACAGCAGCAGACAGGTGTATACATAAAGCATGCCGCAACACGGGTGAAGTACCCATTAAGTTAATGAC
>JAJOZX010004607.1:360000-389249 GCA_023014485.1 Bathynomus jamesi | reverse complement strand
GCCCGCGGAGGTGTTTATGTTATCGATTTTCGCCTTGGTACTGAAAAGTTTCCCCACCCCTGCTGTACAGTCTTTACAGCCATACCTACACTTTTCCTCTGAAGTATATACATTGTAATGTATATGGTTGTAAATTTTGACTTGGTCCGCAATCGATATGGACCGTGACTTATTTTTGGTTGGCAGGGTACTAGTATTGATGGATACCGTAATGAAATTGACTGGATTCTTTGGATCTGATATATTTGCATGTCGGTTATAAACAGTGCTGGGCACTTGCGCAAGTGTGATTTCGGTTGCGCATTTGCGTTTGCGCCAATTCTTTCGCAAACGTGAAAAAAAAACAAATATTAAAAATAGTGGATTTAGTTCATAAACACGTGACTGCCAGACAGGTGGCACCGCCAGACAGCAGTGAGCACTCAGTATACCAACAACGCTAGTGAAACACGTTTGTTTGATTAGTTAATTTTAATTTTATTTCAGAGTTCAAACTACTAACTACTATAGTAACTTCTAGAACTTCATAAGTCATAACTACTGTCTATAACTAGTGAACCATGGATAGCCTCAGACACCAGTCTCTGTCCAGCCCACCTCTGCCCCCAGCCCGGCCGGCAGCGTGACCAGCCATGGCTCAGAGCCTCACGGAGGAAGAGACCTTAACAACCCTTGGCCCCACCTGGACACCTTCTTTGGACCTTGACCAGCAAGAAGAGGTGGTTGAGAGGGGCAGGGTGGTCTGGCAGGGGCAGCATCATCTGTAAGAGGTGCAAGGCCAAGGTCAGCTTCAACACCATCAGCATGTACACCCCAAGAGCCACTACCAGCATGTGAGTTTAAGTTTATTTATAATTTAAAATTTTAAAAAACTTGATTAGTTAACTTTAGAAATTATTATTTATTAAAATATAATTAAATAATAAATTATACTTTGTCTCAATTCAAACACTTCTGTTGTATATCACTGTCATTGCAATATAATTTATATATTTTTTTTTCAAGGTTCACCCCAACCAGAGCAAAGACCTCGCTGCCATCACTGGTGGGTCCAAGCGCGGCCGGTCCCTCTCTGGCGACACCAAGGACTCTGGCTCCAAGAGAATGCGCCAGGCCAGCATAGAGTCCTCCTTTGCTGGATTTGCCGCCTTCAACAATAGCAAGGCCCAGGACCTTTTTTTTGCACAGGTAAATAAATAATAATTATAAATCTTAATTTTATACACTAATAATAGAATAATTTAAATAATTTATTAAATATATCAAATATTTATATGATATAAAAATAAAAATTCATTGTAAAGATAAGATAAAGACTCCTTACAATCATACCTAATCTTTTTTGTAACATGTTTTAAAATACATTTATTGAAAATGTTCAAAATGAATTTAATTTTCAACTTCTCCACAGGTTCATGGTTGAAGAGATGTTGCCTGCCAAAACCACGAAGTCCCCATCTTTCACCAGGTTCCTCAAGTACCTGAACCCCAGCTTCAAGCTCCCCTCCAGGCGGACCTACATGAGGAACCTCAAGAAGAAGGCCGAGGCAGGGAAGACAGAGCTCACCTCCATCCTGGACGAGGTCAACTATGTGGCCACCACCACTGACTGCTGCACAGCCCACAACTGCTGTTTGCGTTTGCGTTTGCGCAAGCGAAAGTTTTGAGAAGGTTGCGCATTTGCGCTTGCGCAAGGTATGGGTATGGGTTTACCTCACTGGTATACCTCTTCAAAGGAACAAGGTGCATCTCGGGTGATGGTATGGTGTGGCATTTGGAAGGATCGCATCATAGGCCCTCTCTTTTTCGATGAACATGTCACTAGAGGCACCTACCTACGTATGCTCAAGGAAGAAGCATTTCCCAGTGTCTTGAACGAAGAAGGAAATTTCCCAACATGGTTCCAGCAAGACGGCGCTCCTGCACATTACAGCATCCAAGTAACGGAATACCTGTACCAACAATTCCATGGTCATTGGATAGGACGTCGAGGGCCTGTGGAATGGCCAGCTAGAAGCCCGGATCTCACGCCACTAGATTTTTATCTCTGGGGCCACTTGAAAGCGCTGGTATATGCAGAGAAAATTAGGAGTGTTGAACATTTGCGGCAGCGCATTATTGGGGCATGTAACACCATTACTCCTGACATCATTCACCGTGTGCTTGCTGACTGGGTATCACGTCTGAATTTGTGTATTGAAAACCATGTGAGCACGTTCTGTAAATAAAATCTTTTGTTTTGCCTTTTTTTAATTATTTTTCCTATGATGCTGGACTTATGGGACACCCTGTATATATATGTATGCATACTCAACACGATGTAAGGTAATTTGCAGATGAATTAGGAGTATACTCACTGTTTTTTAGATAAAAAATTAAACTGTCACATAAATCAGAATACTTTTTCAATCTTTCCGATCTGTTCTGCATTTTGTTATCAGCCATTGTACAACTTTAGTAAATGAAAAAACTAGCAAACCAAACAAACAGTGGACGATTCAAAACGCAAACCAACATAATTTGTGACATCTGTTCTGCGCTTGCGCGAAGTTGACGCGCATGTGCAGAAGTGTTCGACGGACAGTTCAGTACGGCGGACGGTTCAAACCATGACACTGGATGTCGCTAGAAAATTTCGAAGATATATATATATCATTATTGGTTAAGTATTGCGGATCATCTGATGAGATTGTAAATACAAAATCTTGGCACATTTACAAATTTTATTGGAGAAGTAATACAACGGTTCACTGACTTCAAACACTGTTAATTTTGGTCGGAAGAAAGAGCACGAAACTGACAAACGTCACCGGCACCATCTTCCTTCTTTTATGTTGAAGGATTATCCCCGATTATATTAATTCTGTAGATTTTACTTTATTGGGATTATTAAAATAGAAATAGTTCTATACCTAAGCTTTAAGGTTAATTTAACTTAGTTTTCAGAAAGATCTAGGCATTCATTCAGTGCAAGCCGAAGGCCTCGGGCCCCACGAGCTCATTCCATCCAGTAGATAGCCTAACTTGGACCAAAGAGCTTTTAACTGAGCTAAAGATGATATTTAAGATGCCTTTAAAGTTTAGACTGTGATTGGTAAGGTTTGTAAGGAGGAAGTTTGGAAAGCGGATGAGGCTGTCGCATGTGAAAGTTGTGATAACCCTTCATGGACATGTGTGACAGATATGTAACATTTCAAATAAAGTGCTAAATTTCACTTCCAATGAGAATATTCGGCTAATTAACCATCTCCTCAGATTTGTAACATTTCGAAAAACCTCATTGACAACTCAATACCAAAGTTTTCGCAATTTGACAGTCATTTTCAGATCTATTTGTTATTGTGAATTGAGACTGTGTGTGTGTTGTTGGGGGGGGGGGATTTTTGTAAATTGAAATTATCAACTATCGGGTAAGAGTTTTACATTTATTATTTTTTTACAACTTCATATGAATGCCTTAGGGTAATTATAGTGAAATTTTTCGAAATTAGGTATAATTGTACAAATATGCTTAGCAAATTTAAACGTAACATTTGCGAGCTATTGAAGAATAGGGACCACAGCCTTCTTTAGTTAGGCTTATAAGGCTAACTAACGAAAATATCACGACCTAACCCAACCAATTGTTAGGTTAACTGTACGCCCTTGACGATTGGATAGGTTAGGTCATGATATTTTCGTTAGTTAGCCTTATAAAGCTAACTAAAGAAGGCTGGGGTCCCTATTCTTCAATAGCTCCTAAATTTGGGTAATGGTTCAGAATACGGGCACCACTTAATTAAGCAAAACTTCGAAAAATACCATAGAGGCAAAGTTGTTTCATTAAAATACGTTGATTGCATGCATGTGACGCATAGTAAAAAAAAATGGTTAGAAAATTACGAAAAAATATATATAGCTACTTTAGTGCTTTTTGGGTATGAATCTAGGAAATTTTGAGTTGGCAACCCTACTATCGTTCATTCACTTAAGTTTGAAAATGGCTTCGGTTTGTGACGGATGTGCGGTGACGCTAGTAGAGCTCGCGGCTGTTTTTGAGGATCGAACGAAACTAATTAAATTACTTGCGGACCACAAATTAATAAAAGTTACCTCTATCTGGTCGTCCTGCGATAGTGTGGTGAACATTGCGGCTGATAATAATTTCCGCTGTAATAGACGCGTCATTATTCATGGAAATAAGACTGTCAAGAGACGTAGGTGTAGGTTTAAGAAGTCTGCTTTCGCTGGTACGTTTTTCGACCATGCACATTTACAACCGGCTACCATCCTACATTCTACATAAGGGGAATTGAGGGGGGGCGCAGCCCCCCTCGTTAACTTAGGTTACATTAAGTTAATTACTAATTTGCACATTTTTATGCATCCTCTCGTACTATTTGATGTGTAAAAAATGTTCGGAATAAATACATCTGGTAATGTAAATAATTACCATGTTTTTTCCTCCAAAACATGCTAAAACCATTGGTTTCCTGTTGTTTAGGATAAATCTGACCATCGCTATTACAGTAAATTATTGCTTGTGCTGTGTTCCCCCACCCAAAACCCCCGGTTCCCACGGTGGTCCCCCCCAGATTGTAGGATGGGTTGGGGGGAGTGAAATCACTTCAAGCAATAATTTACTGTAATGGCGATCGTCACATTCATCCTAAACAACAGGAAACCAATTAGTCCAGGCAATTTGTAGTTAGACCTGGGCAAAATTGCTTCAGAAGCTTTCTAAACTGTTTCCAGCTCAGGAACCATTGCCGAATAACATATCCAAAATCCGACAAAATTGGACCCCGGGAACACCCCCAAAAATGAAATTCAAAATGGCGGACTGGATGTTTCCTACGAAAAAAAAAAATATATAATTTACGCTTTTATTTAGAGATACATTTGATGCTTTTTCTTTCAGTTGTAATGTTTTAAATAATTCAACAATATACAACACAACCAGTTATTACGCAAATATAATGTTATATAGCTTTTTACAGATTTTTATAATCAATAATACAACAATTATTTTTTTCCCAGTTTCAAGTTATGTTCATTACAGAAGAAGTGATACCTGGTCACAAACATACAGAAATTAATCCTCTTCATCACTATCATCGGATAGATTACCGGTACTTGGGTTGTTATCGCAACCACTGATTTGGCACTCGCCACAAGCGGCTGAATAGGGCATTCCATTACGCTTGCATCCACATCTTGAAGTAGCACATTTCGTCTTGCAGGAGCAGCGGATCATGTTGAGTAGATAATTTGGAGCTGGTGGCTTGTGCAGGCTGTAGGGTAGTAGGAATTATTCTTTACATACCAACCCCACTGTTCTGCATCGATCTTCTCTTCTGTAGACTTCCAGATTAGTATTTGAAAGTATGTGCGAAAGCTGTGGTACTTTGTGGACGCATCGGTAGGTGGCAAACGTTGGGTGTAACAAAAGATTTAGCTGTAGCTACCTTTTCAACTAACATTCGATGACGTAGTGCGTTAGTGGATTCAAGTGTTTTGCAGCCATACAACAGAAGCATTGCCTTTCTTCCAGCGGCTTCAATGTCAGAGTGTTGGCAACAATCAGAACAGAATGTATTTGCAACTGAACGGAGTTCAGCCACCTTCATCAGTGTGTCGATGCTTTGGCTTTACCGATCGAAAAAATTCTGGATGTGCTATCACAGCCCGTGAAAGCATGCACAAACAGGAGATACTTGCAGATGTCATTGCCTAACAATGATTGAATGCTGAGAATATCATACACAGGATTAGGAGATGGTCCCCGTCTTATATCGCTGCGATAGTACAACTTGAAACCACTGTCCTTGGCATGGTACAGAAGGAGAATCAGCAAGTCGGTGTCTTCCCCTATTACTGTTGTAGTTGCATTTTCTGATGAGGAAACTGCTGCACGAACGATGTCCACATCAGCATCCCCATCTGCGTTGTGAACAGTACACCCGTGCTTCTTCAACATCTCACCTACGAGGGAAATAAATGCTTGCTTGTTGTTTTCATTAGCCAAGAAGTGTTCCTTCTGGCCAACAAACTTCATGCTTGGACTGAGATTCACATTTCTGCTTGTCTTGGTGCTGCGTCTTCTGTGGGTCATGTCCTTGATCGTAGGAGAGCTGCTGTAGCCATCAAAAACAATGATTGCTTTTCCATATGTTTTCAGAGTGAAATCGGCATATGAGTTGGCGATGCTGTCATATGTTTCATCTTGACGCCAGGAAACACGATGTAGTAGAGATCCACCATCCAATACGTACTGGTCTGTGCACTGAATTTCTTGAACTACTTCATGCGTAAAGTGTCAGTGTATTTGATTATTGCATGAGCTAGCTGAGACTTATCGGGTTTCCTCAAGATACTTCGTGATTCGAACAATGCAGGAGGATATGCACACGGTTCGTAACACATGACATCTTCAAGATTCAGTGGCAACAGTCATCATTCTCTGAAACAGTAGTGCAGGATCTACTTCTATATCTGAAGCATCAGTGATCACAACGGCAGAAGCAGATCCTAGTGTTTTCACTTTGTCAGATCTTTTGGCAGAATATGTAAAGGCTTGTTTCCCAATCATTTTTACGACAATGTTCGTACCGATTGAATGCAATTGATGAACGTTAACTCCAGGATCAGCAGTTAGCCCTGTTACAATGTTGCAGAGACCCGAGGTAGAATGGAATGGGGATAAGGATTCCAGACGTTCAAGTACTTTCTTCATGTCATTACTGTCCCTGATTTGTCTACTTCCCCTCATTTCCTTGTGCTGTTCACTACTTTCCAACAAAACTCTGGTGTATTCCTGCATTGCTAAGTTATAAGTGGAACACAGAGGCATAGAAAAGAGCCACGTTGTCCTTTGGATGTCTGTAAATCCACTTCCGCGTGTCAGTCCGCCTCTGCTTTTCAGGGAACGCATTAGTACTTGTTCTATCACCAGGTCTGTGCCGAGTCCGGCCCATAATCTGTCGCTTCTTCTTACCACAAACTACCTTCCTGGAACATTTTGTTAACGGCTGGATTTTCAGAAGGCAAACTTAACATTTTCTCCAGTACAGGTATATCGATTTCAGGTAATTGTGATGTCCGGCTGCTGCAATTATGGGGATGGTCTCCAGCATAGCTTGCAAGTGCAAATCCCACGAGCCGGTTTTGTCTGCTGTTATCAAGGAACGTGCAATGTTGATCATTCGCTGATATTCCAACCAGAGTTGACTTGTTTGCGAAGTAGATTGTAGGTGTTTTCTTCGCATCCAAAGTGGTAGCAATCTGAGACAATGCATTCGAAGATTCCACATCCTCATCTGATTGTTTGGCGGTCATAACATCGTCGAGCAGGTCACAAGCTTCCTTATGGAGGTCATGAGGAGTTCCATCTTCATTACGAGGGAAAACGTCTGCGACTAGTAAGGTACTAAGAGCTGCATCTACTATCATATGACCACGTATCGCTCTTGAAACAGCTTTTCCAGACATCATGTGTTGCACGGCATTTGGTCCGTATATTTCTTGAAGTACTTCAGACAATCCTGAACCATTCATAAGAGTACCGACTGCTCCCAAAAGATTCATCAGTGTGAAATGATCCCAGCATTAAAAATGTCCTGCAGGTCTCTCTGTTCATTGATGATTTGGGAAGCTTTCCAGAACAAAGGCTGATCAAAGGTAATAATGCATGGGACTTTTTGATCGCGTGCTATCTTGCTCAAATATAGTAATGTCGAAAATTTGCAGGTCATGTCAGTTGGCGACATATCTATGATGGGAAGGAACGTGATCGACGCCACACCTGGATGTGAGACACTTGATCCACCGTGAATTGCCTGCATTGTTCCGGACCAACTTGGACCTGATCTTTCTGCTGAAAATATCTGCCAGAGAAGACTAAGTCGACTTATGGTGGCAGTGGGTACTGGAAGTTCGCGGAATGAGATCCCTCAACATGCTTCTCGCGTGTCTATATTCCCTAATGTCAACGGTTGCAATCTTCTTAATGTCATTGTCACCAACATTACGCCTGTGAATAGAAGGGTGGATCTTGATCTTCGGAGTTATTGCGGCAATCATACCCATTCCATGAAAGGTATTCTTCCCATCCAAAGTGCAGACATCATGATCGACGTTATCTGCTGCTAGAAGGACTGCAGTGTTTTCATCAACAGTAAAGAGCCAGACCCACTTGCCAGCGCCGCGTTTCTTTCGAATCTTGTTACTTCTGCATACGACGAACAGTAACCCAGCTGATGGAGAACGTCAATAAGGTACCTTGACCTAAAGTTGTGGTGTAGCTGAACCGACAAACCGATCTGTAGTGGACATAGTAATCCTCTAGGACGGGTTGCTTGCATAATGCTCTGCCCAATTGCACCTATTTTTCTTGAAGCATCCTGTCCCGCAAATGCTTTTGATAATAGCAATTTCAGACTGTTGGGAATGTAATCAAGAGCACTTTCTGCAGTGATGTCATTTGGAGATGGATACACATCTTTTCTAGGCGAGTCGACAGACTTGATATCACTTCTGATTATTTTTGCAGCAGCTTCTACTAGGTAAATCTTCTGTAGCTCTATATATATATCACATTCTTTCGACTTTTTGTGATAATTCACTGGGGAACAAATTTCAACTTTTTGTCTATTGAATTAGATTTGACAGTTAGTTCTAGGTAATTTGGGTGCGCTGAGCACGAATTTTTACTCGGTTTTGCTCTATCAGGTCCTGATTTTGCTCAACACCCCTCCTCTTTCGTCGTATTCATAAAAGGTTTTTTTCTCAATACTCGCTGTCTTTTTGCAGTTACGCATTATGCAACTAGGTTTTTTCTAGGTATTTGTACCTATTGTTATGGTATTGTTGTATTATGTATATTTTTATATGTAACACCCTAAAAATATTTTTAATTTTGTCATTTTTAACCCATTTTAATATTAGTAAATTAAGCTAAAAATATCATAGAATTCTAAAATTTTCTCGAGCGTTCCTGTTCTCTGTAGAGTATTCTAGAGGGACAACTAAAATATATAAAAGCGACTCGTTTCCAGAGTTAATCAGTCAATTCAATCAGTCAGTCAGTCAGTCAGTTGAGTTAGTTAATTAAGTTTGGGCATTAACATAATTTTGAATTGGCATATGATTTAGTGATTAATTTTGTCATCGTGATTTAATATAGTTGATTTAATATAGTTGATTTAATTAGACGTAATTTATATTGTACCTACTCATCCATGTTTCTAGTTTAATTTCATAGATTGTAAGTACCTATTTCATAATAAGTACCTATTTAAACTAATTTTTTGTTTATATTTCAGATTTTCTTAAATTTATATGAATTAAGGGCTTTAAATACCTTTACAAATTGGCAGAACAATCAAGCAATATGTCATCAAGCACTAGAAAGTTCAAATGCAAAAACAACCCTGATTCCTTCTGTTATATATGTGGAAATTTTACACTTCCACATCAACGAGCAAATATAACTGACTTCGTAAAAAGAGCTTACTTAGCTTATTTTGGCATAAAACTGGGGGACCAAGATAAATCGTGGGCTCCACATAAAGCCTGCACTATATGCATTGAAAGACTGCGACATTGGACGAAGGGTTCGGATTCAAAAATACCTTTTGGAGTTCCGATGGTAAGCTTATGATTTCATAAAACTACGTAATTTAATCACTAGTATACTGTAACTTACCTAAATGTAATTGTAACTTAGGTACATAAACAAAAATTTACAGAAAATGTTTATAAGAATCTCAAATATTGCATAAGGTTGAAACACATAGAAATGTTAAATGTTTGGGTGATAACTTTTGATAAAATTCATAAAAACAAGTCTCTCGTCGCTTTTGTTAACGCTTTACAATTTTTTTTCCATATCAGGTGTGGCGAGAGCCTACTAACCACGAGACCGATTGCTACCTTTGCTTTGTCAAGACTTCGGGCTTCACTAAGAAAATAAACATTGTATCGAGTACCCAAATTTCGACACCGCGATACGACCTGTGCTACATTCAAATGAGATCCCCATTCCAAAATTTAAGGGTCTGCCAACTCAAGAATTAGTTGAAGATGTTCCTGAAAATATTGTTATGCACTTTGAGGAGTCAGACACCGATTTTGACCCAGCGTATTTGAAAGTCAAAACGATCCGCAAAAGTTTAACCAGGCCGAGTTGAATGATCTTGTAAGGGATCTAAATTTGCCAAAAAAGGCTGCGGAAATTTTAGCTTCAAGACTTAGAGAAAAACTTGCTTACTTCAAACACATACATTTCATTTTACAGAAAAGGAGAAGAAGAACTTGTTAAATATTTTAGAACAGAGGATAGTTTAGTATATTGCTGCGACATAGTTGGTTCGTTAAAGAAGATGGGCGTTGAAGTCTTAAGTGTGTGTTGTTGCATAATGGCAATCTATACGGCTCGATACCGATTGGGCACTCAACAAAATTAAAAGAAAAGTATGAACATATAGAAAAGGTTTTAAATCTTATCAAATATAGGGAGCACGAGTGGATCATATGTGTTGACTTAAAAATGGTTAATTTTCTGCTAGGACAACAAGGAGGGTATACTAAATATCCCTGCTTCCTTTGCTTATGGGACAGCAGAGCCAAGGAAGAACATTATTTCAAACAAATCTGGCCAGCACGAACATCACTTACTGTCGGAAAAAAAACGTAATTAATCCACCTTTAGTGAGCAGAGATAAAATCATATTTCCTCCTCTGCATATAAAACTAGGCCTCATTAAACAATATGTAAAGCTTTAGATACGAACGGCGAGTGTTTCAAATACATAACTTCAAAATTTCCAAGTTTAAGTTATGAAAAAATCAAGGCGGGAATTTTCGACGGTCCACAAATAAGAACAATGATTAAAGACAGCAATTTTCCTAATGTCATGAATGAACGCGAAAAAAATGGCTGGTTCTCATTCGTGGACTTGATAGAAAACTTTTTAGGCAATTATAGGGCAGATAACTACGAAGAAATCGTAAAAAAACTTTTAAGGGACTACAAAGAGTTAGGTTGCAATATGAGCATAAAAATGCATTTTTTGAATAGCCATCTTGACCAATTTCCAAGTAATTTAGGTGATGTAAGTGACGAACAAGGGGAGAGATTCCACCAAGATATCAAAATTATGGAGGAACGGTACCAAGGCCGCTGGGATTCCCACATGATGGCTGATTACTGCTGGTGCTTGAAAAGAGACCTGCCATCAACAAGCAAATACGCTAGAAAGTCTTACAAAAGAAAATTTTTGCCACAGTGAAAGCTTCATATCTGTTTGTTTTTTTATTTTAAGTCATTTCTATCGTTATAATGTAATTTTACTGTAGTTTGAACTGCTTGTATTCATGAAACTTGAAAAAAAAATTTAACACATGACTTAATTTTTTAGTCCTAATTTGAAAAATCTGGAAAATGGCACATAGGCTGTCGACAAGAATCAGGACCTGATAGAGCCAAACCGAGTTGAAATTCGTATTCAGCGCACCCAAATTACCTAGAATCAAGTGTCAGATATCATTCAATAAAATACGTGTTGCCCAGTGATTAATCTATAAGAATTTCATTAGCTGTCTCGTAGTGTTACTACATCTGCCTTCCCACTTTCACCTGATATTATGATCTTGTCTCCGTAACGTTCTAAAAGCTTTCTCTTCATGTGCCTGCGTTCGTAGACAGAGCTCTGACTTCCTTGAAGATATTCCTCCATTTTGGAAATTAGGTCTCCAATCAACAGTTGTTCATCATCATTCTCTTCCAGGTAAGCACAGGTCTGAAGGAATGCTTGGTGTTGCTCTTCATTAGTTGGTCTCCCTTTCTTCGAATCATGATCGTCGGAGGAGTATGCAGAGGAATGTTTTTTCCACTTCGAAAATTTACGCTGCAGGTGTGATGGTAGACACAATCTGCAGCAGGAAGATCACGAAGATAATACTCCAGACGGCCTTTTACATTAAACGACCATTCATCGCAGCGGCTTTCACAGCACCTTTTTATGGTTTCGGAGAACTCTGTAGTTCTTATTTTGACATGCTCTGATTTTGGTTTGTGTTTGGAAAAAAGTCCACAAAGGTATCACAAAACAAACAGTGAGTAGCACTGGAAAATGCGTATTCATGAAAACGAGCACTTTTCCTTGGTATTGCCTCGGCTGCGGTCGGTCGCTTCTTTATTTCAATGGTCTTTTTATCCGTAAACCTTTTCCTACATACAACGTGAACACTTATTCCAGCTGTTGCAACAACATCGCTTCCACGGCTGCGGCTGGATGCATTTATACCATCTGCTCCTTTTTGCGAGATGTGAACCACTTCCTGTCCGCTGTCCAATTTCTCCTTACAAATCACGCACAATTCTTCAGGGGTCTGCATTCTTGAAGGCGGACTCACACCGAGTCAGTCTGAAACAGAAAACACAAATTAATAAAACTGTGTTGCAGTATTTAAAAGGAGTACATAATAACAGTTTTAAAGAAATGACAAGCACAAATACGCAGATTTGATAGTGGGTAGTAGGAATTAAAGAGTTGTATATAATATAAGTTTATAAAGATGTAGCAATGTCCATTCTCACATACACCATACAGTATATTTTATTTACATTACGTGACGTCATAGTTTAATACTAGCCGCCTAATACAATTTTTAGTGTCATATAGGTTAATTTAGAAACGAAAATGTGTTTTAAAACATTTTACTGATCAAGAAAAACGTCATAACTCTCTCTACAAAGCGAAATTAAAATTTATTGTATTTCGTAGGAAACTGCGAGTCCGCCATTTTGAATTTCATTTTTGGGGGTGTTCCCGGGGTCCAATTTTGTCGGATTTTGGATATGTTATTCTGCAATGGTTCCTGAGCTGGAAACAGTTTAGAAAGCATAGTGTGTAGTTTTTATTGTATTGCATTTTCATTGAATATTATTTATTGTGCGTGCGCGTGCTTATTTGTGTGTTGTTAGAATTTTTATTTGTTTGTTACAATTTTTATTAGCAAAAGAAATTACCAGCAATATTCGTATTAGGCATCATTAGGTTAGGGTTAGACTGTAAGGCTAGGCTAGGCTAGGCTAGGCTAGTTTTGGCTGTTTTGTTGTCATTATTTTTATATGTGAAGGTGAATGTATGCGTGCATGGGTGTGTGTTTTACCATTTTTCACACACACACACACTATATATATATATATATATATATATATATATATATATATACACACAGGGTGGGCCGAAAGTCTGGATCCATAGGAAAATATTTATTTTAATACATAAATTACAACAAATGGTAAATACTTAAAATGAATATCAACTTTAACTCGTAAATGCGTATCCGTGATACTGTACAGCGGTTCGTACTCCAGTATAAACAACAAATTATAACAAATGCTCAAATTGGCGGTCTCTGACATCGAGACACTTAGGGATGGAATTTATGATTTTTAATAATTCTTCGAATTGACGTTCTCGAGATGCGTGTTTCATTTGATAATCTTCTTGTTGACTTTACTGGACTATTCGTTAAAGTTTCACATACCATTGCAGAGGTATTTTCATCAGTTGTAGTTTTTGGACGACCAGAATGCCGTCGATCATGTACACTTCCTGTTTCTTTGAAACGTTTAAACAACTTGCCAACGGCCCAACAGTCGCATGTGTTACTGGATGCTTATCAGGATGATTTCTATTGAATTCGGTAGCAACTTCTCTGTGTGTAGCGCCCTGTCTTGCGTACATGAGCACAAGTTCTACCCGGTCTTCTGTTGTTAGATTCGAAGCCATTTCTGGGCTGAAATAAAAAAAGTATTTGAGTATTTATACTCGAGTACGAACTACTGTACAGTATCACGGATACGCATTTTACGAGTTAAAGTTGATATTCATTTTAAGTATTTACCATTTGTTGTAATTTATGTATTAAAATAAATATTTTCCTATGGATCCAGACTTTCGGCCCACCCTGTATATATATATATATATATATATATGTTAAACACAAACCGTGCATGGAACAAGGAACTCTTCTGGGAAAATTAAATCCACTATAGTCCGAATAAGTAATGGTAAATGACAAATACCATAGTTTTTTTCTTTTTCATGATTTTAGCCCGACGTGGACAACGGGTCTCTCGCAAAGAGATCCCATAAATATAGCTTCCCTCACCAGCTATCTGCAAAGCAGACAGGATCCAGCTTTGGGACATGGATCTAGGGTTTAAAGCAAGCCTAGCTCCCTACATTCAGAACCTCTATATAAGTAAAAGACTCGTTGCATTCACGTCGTGTTGAATAAATCAAAGAAAAAGGGGGTAACTATTGTATTTTTAGCCAAAAAAAAACCAAAACTTAAACCTCAACCGGGACATTGAGCGTCCACTTTTCAAGGCACGAAACACGTCCGTTTAGTATACACAAACTCAGAATGGTTCCCTGAGAACATTATATGTTAAACACAAACCGTGCATGGAACAAGGAACTCTTCTGGGAAAATTAAATCCACTATAGTCCGAATAAGTAATGGTAAATGACAAATACCATAGTTTTTTCTTTTTCATGATTTTAGCCCCCTTTTTCTTTGATTTATTCAACACGACGTGAATGCAACGAGTCTTTTACTTATATAGAGGTTCTGAATGTAGGGAGCTAGGCTTGCTTTAAACCCTAGATCCATGTCCCAAAGCTGGATCCTGTCTGCTTTGCAGATAGCTGGTGAGGGAAGCTATATTTATGGGATCTCTTTGCGAGAGACCCGTTGCCCACGTCGGGCTAAAATCATGAAAAGAAAAAACTGGTATTTGTCATTTACCATTACTTATTCGGACTATAGTGGATTTAATTTTCCCAGAAGAGTTCCTTGTTCCATGCACGGTTTGTGTTTAACATATAATGTTCTCAGGGAACCATTCTGAGTTTGTGTATACTAAACGGACGTGTTTCGTGCCTTGAAAAGTGGACGCTCAATGTCCCGGTTGAGGTTTAAGTTTTGGTTTTTTTTGGCTAAAAATACAATAGTTCCCCCTTTTTCTTTGATTTATTCAACACGACGTGAATGCAACGAGTCTTTTACTTATATAGAGGTTCTGAATGTAGGGAGCTAGGCTTGCTTTAAACCCTAGATCCATGTCCCAAAGCTGGATCCTGTCTGCTTTGCAGATAGCTGGTGAGGGAAGCTATATTTATGGGATCTCTTTGCGAGAGACCCGTTGCCCACGTCGGGCTAAAATCATGAAAAAGAAAAAACTATGGTATTTGTCATTTACCATTACTTATTCGGACTATAGTGGATTTAATTTTCCCAGAAGAGTTCCTTGTTCCATGCACGGTTTGTGTTTAACATATAATGTTCTCAGGGAACCATTCTGAGTTTGTGTATATATATATATGCTTTGATTTTTTATATTGGACTGTATTTTATAGTATGAACTCAAATATATTTTATGGATGTAAAGAACCTGCTGCTATTGGAGGAGAAAGTGACGATGACTTATTGAGTGATGAGGATTCTGGGGATGAATATTTACCATCAAATGATAATGGGCCTAATGGTGAAGACAGTGAAAGCAGCAGTGATTCAGGCATGTATTTTTTTTTTATTTTTTTATTTTTTTGTAACTAGCTAATTATTCTAACCTCACATAAGGTGAATGTATGCGTACATGGTTTTGTGTTTTACCATTTTCACACACACACACACACACACACACACACACACACACATATATATATATATATATATATAATATATATATATATATATATATATATACACATACTTTGATGTTTTATATTGGACTGTATTTTATAGGTATAAACTCAAATATATTTTATGGAAGTAAAGGACCTGCTGCTATTGGAGGAGAATGTGGGGAAAGTGACGATAACTTATTGAATGATTACGATTCTTGGGACGAATATTTACCATCAAATGATAATGGGCCTAATGGTGAAGACATTGAAAGCAGCAGTGATTCAGGCATGTATTTTTTTTTTTTTTGTAACTGTAGCTAATTATTCTAACCTCACATAAGCTAAGCAGACCCAACAGTGACTATTGCTAAGTAAATATAAAAAGCTGGTGGCAGTCATTTACAAAATTACCTTTTTTCCTTGAATTTTTAGACCCTTTATATACAATGGCTACGAATACGCCACAAGGCAAAAGAACAACTATTTGGAAAACTAGCAGATAAGTCTCATCCTTTAGATATGCCAAATTGGCTAGGAAATTCACTCGACCTCTGTCTCAGTTTTGGCTCCTATTGATTACTTTCGGTCCTTTTTTGATAGCTCAATTATAAATCATATAGTGCATCAGTCCAATGTGTATATGCTATTCAAACAGACCCATCAAAGCCACTAAATCTTACTTCGAATGAATTTGAGCAATTACTTGGAATAGTAATGAATATGTCCATTCTATTGGTCTCTAGATTTTGGTATTGATAGGATTTGCAACATTATGAGTAGAAATTGCTTTGAACAAATCAAGAGATTTGTCCACCTCAGTGACAATAGCTTGATGCCTAAACCAGAGGAACAAAACTTTGATAAGTTATTCAAAGTGAAGCCTCTTTTGACACATTTGCGTCAAAAATTTAATGATATTCAGATTGAGCAAATGATTCCGTTCAAAGGGTCGTCTTCTCTAAAGCAATACATACCAAAAAGCTCCAAAGTTTTTGTGCTTAGTGATGTGAAGGTATTGTTTATGACTTCGAGCTTTACCAGGTAAAATTGAACTTCAGACAGTGGTGTGGACAGGAGCACGCTCAAATATAGTTCTGAAGCTCTCCCAATCACCTCTTATATTTCCATGACTGGTTCACTTCGCTTCCCCTTGTCTCTGAGTTATCAAAATGCCAGATTTACTGTTTATGGACTGTGCGAACAAATAGGCTACATGGATGAACATTTTTGTCAGATAAAGAACTAAAAAGTAGAGGAAGGGGAGCATATGAAGAAAAAGGTGTTGCAGAGAACACGGTAATTATTCGTTTTTTGACCCAGTCTCTTTTTATAATGAGAGCAAACTTTTCTGGTCAATTTTGAGGTGTTCTGCACGAATCTGCCATCCGTTTCCTGTGCAAATGTGTAGTTTTCGAGATATCATCATCTTGAAAACTACGCATTTGCACAGGAAACGAATGGCAGATTCGTACAAAACACCTCAAAATCGACCAGAAAAGTTTGCATTCGTGCTAAACACAACCTAACCTACCGTAACTTAACTTAACCTAACCAGTCACCTTATTTACAAAAAGATTTCCAGTTAACAATGGACTCTCTGCCTAGTTTGATAACTTTCGCAGCATAATGTTGTGAAAAATATTTTCGCAAATAAGTATTTATGAAGCGGAGGTTTTTATTCATCGAAAAGCTGCAATGTTCCAGCCACGTGCCCTTAAAGATAGAAACAGTAAATCCACACTCACGCTTATTTTTTGGATTTTTTTTACGGCACCTAAACATCTTCGAGTCTTGTCTTAAAATACAGGCACTATTATATTTAGGGCAAATCACGGATGTCGGAATTATGCCGTGATTGGAAAAAACATCTAAACTTTTATCTTCATCGAGGCCAACAAGGCGGATTAGGTCTTCAAAATCAAGTTCACAAGATTGACACGTCATGATTCTAGAACGAAAATCACCAAACTAACGAGTAACAGAAAGAAGTAGGCAAAATCAAGAAAAAGTAGCCAAAAATAAACAAAGTAACCTATAGTTGAATGAAAATCTCCAAAAAAGGTAGCCAAAATAAACAAATTAACCGAAATTTATATACATACATATTAGAAAGTAGAAAATATTTTTTTTATAAAAAAGTACATTTTATACAAATTTGCACAAGATAATATATATATTTTCTTATTCAGTTTTGATTGGTTATTCAATATATATTGCTGTTATAGCTGGGTGTGACTGGGTCAAAAAACGAATAATAACCGAGAACACTTCTGTGAGAGCTTTGAAGTGGTTTGATAACAGAACCGTGACTCTTCTTTCAACCTTTGCTTCAGCAAATCCCATTGGTAGTGTAAAATGGTGGGATAAAAAAAGCAAGACAAAACTTGATGTATCTTGCCTCCAAACAGTAAAAATTTATAATAAAAGTGTATGGGTGGGGTTGATCTGTTAGACTCCTTGATAGGGCTTTATAAAATATTGATTAGATCAAAGAAATATTATCATAGAATCATCTTTCATTTCATTGACATGACTGTGGTAACTTGCTGACTATTGTGTAGAAGGGACTGTGATGGGTTAGGTTTGCCACAGAAAAAACAACTATCTCTGTTGCAATTCAAATATTCAATTGCTGATGCTCTTTGTATGGCTGGCAAGGCATCAGAGGCTAGAAAGAGAGGTAGGCCTTCAACCTCTATTGAAACAATGCAACAATGAAAGAATACTAATACTAATTCCTACTCAGCCCTAACTCTAATACTAATTCCTACTCAGCCCTAACTCTAATACTAATTCCTACTCAGCCCTAACTCTAATACTAATTCCTACTCAGCCCTAACTCTAATACTAATTCCTACTCAGCCCTAACTCTAATACTAATTCCTACTCAGCCCTAACTCTAATACTAATTCCTACTCAGCCCTAACTCTAATACTAATTCCTACTCAGCCCTAACTCTAATACTAATTCCTACTCAGCCCTAACTCTAATACTAATTCCTACTCAGCCCTAACTCTAATACTAATTCCTACTCAGCCCTAACTCTAATACTAATTCCTACTCAGCCCTAACTCTAATACTAATTCCTACTCAGCCCTAACTCTAATACTAATTCCTACTCAGCCCTAACTCTAATACTAATTCCTACTCAGCCCTAACTCTAATACTAATTCCTACTCAGCCCTAACTCTAATACTAATTCCTACTCAGCCCTAACTCTAATACTAATTCCTACTCAGCCCTAACTCTAATACTAATTCCTACTCAGCCCTAACTCTAATACTAATTCCTACTCAGCCCTAACTCCAATACTAATTCCTATTCAGCCCTAACCCTATTACAATTTCCTATTCAGCCCTAACGGGGGAGTAACTAGATCAAATTTAGGATTTAAATTTTATCTAGTAATCGGTTTTGTTCTAGCATGTCGGTGATTGGCCATATAAGCCCCTATGAAGACTGGGGAGACTTCGAAGCTTATACCACGAGGGTGAGGTTTTTCGATCAAATTCCATTCCTGATGCTAAGAAAGTAGTACCTACCTTCCTGACTATAATAGGTCCTAAAACGTTTGGCTTAGTTATGGACCTAGTTGCTCCGAAAGCACCGGAAACTTGCACCTATAGTGACTTGGTACAGGCCCTAACCAATCACTACAAACCCCGAGTAGTTCTCATCTATGAACATTTCAAATTTTATTCGAGGCATCAGACTGCGAATGAAAGCATTGCAGAGTTTGTTGTAGGTATAAAAGCCTATAGCCGCACTTGTAAATTTGGGGACAAATTAAACAAAATGCTAAGAGATAGGTTTGTAATGGGTCTCCAAGAGGAGTCTACCCAGAGAGCCCTATTAGCTATACAGGATCTAACTTTTAGTCGGGCTGTAGAAATACATAAGAACATAAGAAATTTTTATAGTGGGCACACTAGGGCCACTTCGGCCCGTCGAGGTGGCTCCACTATGTAAAAACTGCCTGTACATTGGCAATAACCAATTTTTACAAAACTAATTAAGTATCTATTTAAAACTAATTAATTATCAATTTAAAACAAGATAGAATCTCTGGATCCAGAGGATCAAAGTCATAATAGGCTACTATCCACAAATATGTTACACACTATATCTATTTATAACTGACATGCAAATATATCAGATCCAGAGAATCCAGTCAATTTCATTATGGTACCCATCAATACCAGTACCATGCCAACCAAAAAAGTCATGGTCCATATCAATTGCAGACCAAGTCACAATTTACATCCATATACATTACAATATATATACTTAAGAGGAAAAGTGTAGGTGTGGCTGTAAAGACTACAGTAATGTAGAAATGTGTGTGTGCACCCATTTTGGGTGTCCCATTTAAAGGTGTTTGTGGGGCAAGTGAAGATCATGAGTTTTTTCAATACCTCACAGTACTATGGGGGGCACCGCTCGGCAGAGGAATCTCTTTAAATAGGGTGTGTAAGGACAGAGAGTATCCCCTAACCCAAGATGCTGCCTCCCTATATCCCACAACACCTGTGTTGAGCTGTGGGATCTATCACCCAAATGCACATAATATTTATGAAATAAACTAGTACCATTCATGCAATAAAATGGGCTTAAACACCATCACCAGATGTCCCTTGCAGACATCAAACTATCCAACCTTCTTTTGAAAGAATCAAGCATATCTGAAGTCACCACTTCTTCTGTCAGACTGTTCCAAAACTTAATTACTCTGTTTGTAAAACTATGTTTCCTTAAATTTGTTCTACATCTTGGCTTAAATAATTTCATACTATGACCTCTAGTCTGATTATTGTGATCTTTAATGAAAGAGACTCAAAATCTATCTATCCAACCCTTTTATCATTTTATACACCTCTATCATATCACCCCTTAACCACCTCCTTTTTAATGAGAACATGCTTAGATACGCCAGTCTTTCCTTATATGTCAATTGTCTTAGAGATGGGATCATTCTTGTTGCTCGTTTCTGTACTTTTTCCAGTTTTTCAATATCTTGTATCAAATAGGGACTATTAAATTGAATGCAGTATTCGAGGAGGGGTCTCACATATTAAATGTATAGTTGCTTTATAATATTGGGTGATTTGTATTCAATGTGTGTCTGCATGAGATTGAGTCTAGCATTTGCTTTATTTCTGATTACCATACAGTGATTTGAGGGTTTAAGTTCATTTGTCACAGTGACACCCGTCTTTCTCTTTATCATAATTTTTAATCCAAATTCCATTCATATTGTATTCAAATTCTGGATTTTTTGGCCCAATATGCATAACCTTGCACTTATCAACATTAAATTTCATCTCCCACTTATCTGCCCAGGCTGTTACGCTGTCTAAGTCTTTTTGTATTGTCATTGCTCTGCTACTGACTTAACATTATGGCCTAATTTTGTATCATCAGCAAATTTTGAGGTTTTACATGATAGGCCCTTCTCTAGATCATTTATATAGACAAACAAAAGCAGAGGTCCCAGAACAGACCCCTGTGGGACTTCGCTCAATACGGGTCTCCAAGTAGACTTATTTCCATTTAGATGAACTCTCTGTTTTCTATTTCTCAGCCATTCTTCTATCCAATCAGCTATATGACCTCTTATACCATGGGCTCTAACTTTTACAACAATCTTGCATGAGGAACAGTATCAAATGCCTTTGCAAAATCTAAGTATACTATATCTACTGGCTCTTTATTGTCCAAATGCAATAGGACTCCATCAAAAATTCAATCAAGTTGGTTAGACAGGATCTTCCATTTCGAAAGCCATGCTGGCTATCATTTATAAGGTTGCACTCTTCAAGGAACTCAGTAACTTTACCTCTAATGATACTTTCAAGTAATTTGCAAATAATGGAGGTGAGGCTGATGCGTCTGTAGTTTTTGCCAAGTTTCTTTTTCCTTTTTAAAGATTGGAGCCACATTTGCTTTCTTCCAATCCTCTGGAATTTCAGTACATATCAATGATTTATTAAAAATAATTTCTAGTGCCTGTGCTATATTCTTTTTGGCAGCTTTTATGACTATTGGATGCATTTCATCTGGCCCTGGAGATTTTTCCATTTTTAATTTATCTATTGCTTTCAAGATATCTAGTTTTGTTACCCTTAATTCATTTATTTCTCTATCTTGTCCTGGTAGTAAAGATCAGGAATATTATTTAAATTTTCATTTGTGAATACTGATGAGAAGTATTTGTTTAGTTCTTCAGTTATTTCAAGATCATCATCTATAGTTTTATCATCTATATGGAGGGGGCCAATTTTCTTTTTCACTCTACTTTTCAATTGAAATGACTGAAAAACTTCTTAGGATTGTTTTTTGAATTCTTGGCTAGGCTTTTTTCCAGGTCACGTTTGCTATCTCTGATTACTTTCTTGCACGTAAATTACACGTAAATAGTTTTAAATCTTCTAGGCCTGCCAGACCTAATGAACCTACTAGACAAGAAATGAAAGGTATGCGGCAAATATGGTTAAACCTACTAATTCGAACGGTAAACAGGAGGAAAACACCATTGGAAGAAGGATTGTCCTTTTAAAGAAGCAATTTGCCGAAACTGTAGTAAAATAGGCCACATAGCTAAAGTTTGTTTTTCAAAGAAAACAAGGGGGTGAAAATTCTAATTATAACATTTCTAGTGGTAATCCTCCAAATGGAAGTACTTCGAACATTGGAGTAGAGTACCTATTTTATGAGCAGCAAAGTGGTGATAATACAGGTCCATATAGTAGATGTAGGCCTAAATGGAATTACAGTTCCTCTGGAACTAAACAGCTGCTGCCCGAACTGTCATGTCTAAAACAGTTTTTGACAAATTTTCAAAACTACACCTAAATTACATGCATCTAAAACAATACGAAAAAATATGGGGACATACAAATACCTATTGTGGAGAAGCATCCATCACAGTACACTCAACAAGAAAACTTTGTCTCATCTCTTAACTCTTGTAGTGGTGGATGAGCAAGGGCCTACTCTACTAGGCGTGATTAGATTGATGCTTTGAAATTACCTATTGACAAAATTTTGCCAAAGGGTCGGGCAGATGTGCATACACTCGCATATCCATCTGACATAGCCTCATTGTTAATAGTGATGCACCGGATATCAGTCATATGATAGTCCCCTCTCCACCTAAGCCTTTATATTTTATATATATTATAACCTAAGCCTTTGTATCCATAATATGTAACTAACATTGGTGGGGGATCGTCTGCTGTCATACGATAACAGGCTTTCAATTACCATGTGGTAGTGCTAACGTGACAATCTTTTAACCATACTTTGTAGGTCAGTGGATGGAGTGTTTGACTATGGTTGCAAAGGTCTAGGGTTCGTTTTCACCATCGTGGCAGTTGATTTAAAAAAAAGAAAAATTAAAAAACTGTTCTGCACGTCAATTTCTTCCATCAATCTGTCAAATTGGCATAATTAATAGTTACCTAACAAGTAGGGGCGTACTCTGTACACTTATGCTAGGGCACTATCTGTGGCACGCGAAATTTTTTAAGTCCCTTCACCAAAACACCTAAAAAGCCATTAAATAATTATTCCACTAAAACTAACTTTTAGAGAGGCTTAATTTAATTAAATAAATTAAATTTCACAAATTTAGTGATTCTTCAAATTAAATTTACGATTGCTAGATTGTATTACCATCATGAAAAGTTAAGTGCGTAATATTAGTTGCAAACATATTTTAAATGACATTTTTGATGATGAAACGATTCTTTCAAAGTGAAAAAAATAATTTGTTGAAGTATTTGCGTTTCGAACATAACATCTTATAATTTGAACATTTTGTTTATAAAATACAGGGTGTCCCATAAGTCCGGCATCATAGGAAAAATAATTAAAAAAGGCAAAACGAAAGCTTTTATTTACAGAACGTGCTCAATATGTCCACCATTGTTTTCAATACACAAATTCAGACGTGATACCCAGTCAGCAAGCACATGGTGAATGATGTCAGGAGTAATGGTGTTACATGCCCCAATAATGCGCTGCCGCAAATGTTCAACACTCCTAATTTTCTCTGCGTATACCAGCGCTTTCAAGTGGCCCCAGAGATAAAAATCTAGTGGCGTGAGATCCGGGCTTCTAGCTGGCCATTCCACAGGCCCTCGATGTCCTATCCAATGACCAGGGAATTGTTGGTACAGGTATTCCCTCACTTGGGTGCTGTAATGTGCAGGAGCGCCGTCTTGCTGGAACCATGTTGGGAAATTTCCTTCTTCGTTCAAGACAGTGGGAAATGCTTCTTCCTTGAGCATACGTAGGTAGGTGCCTCCAGTGACATGTTCATCGAAAAAGAGAGGGCCTATGATGCGATCCTTCCAAATGCCACACCATACCATCACCCGAGATGCACCTTGTTCCTTTGAAGAGGTATACCAGTGAGGGTTGTTTTGAGACCAGTAGCGGGTGTTCTCTCGATTTACCTCACCATTTCCATAAAAAAACAGCTTCGTCACTGAACAGAATGGTGGGCGTGAAATTGGCATCCCGAGCATATGAATTATGGTTTGTAGAAATAGAAAAATATGAATTTTTCCTATGATGCCGGACTTATGGGACACACTTTATATTTTCATTGTTAGACATTTATTTTATTCTAGTAAAATTAAATTTTTTGTCGTGAATCAATTTAAATCCACCCTAACCAACAAGGAAACACATCAGTAATATATTTGCAATCTAAAATAAAAATAACTTTAAAAAAACTTAAAAAGGTATTTCAAATAGCAGAAAGGCTGTGCGAAATAGAAAGAACAGACTCCCTGACAGGCTTGTACTGATTAAATTTGATGGGGTTTGTAAAATAGTAGTAATAATAAATAGTATAAATAGTAATAATAAATAATAGTTACAATAATGATCACCAGTTCACGTATTTTCACGTTATATTACTAACCTGTTGCACATACATAATTACATGTTTATCTACTTTTACAGATTATATATTATGATATTAGCGACTTAATTGAAAAATTGAACAATATCTCCATTAAAATCTAGTATTTGGAAGTGTTTTCAAATATACAGTGGTGAATTAATAGAGCATAAGAATAAAGCAGAATGTAAACGCTGTGATCCAAAATCACAATCAAGATTGATTGTAAGAGGTAAAAACCCTAAAAACTACTCTACTAAACCAATGTGTGTATATATATATATATATATATTATATATATATATATATATATATATATATATATATATATATATATATATATATATATATACCCCATTTAAAGAGATTCCTCTGCCGAGCGGTGCCCCCCATAGTACTGTGAGGTAATGAAAAACTCATGATCTTCACTTGCCCCACAAACACCTTGAAATGGGAGACCCAAAATGGGTGCACACACATTTCTACATTACTGTACAGTCTTTACAGCCACACCTACACTTTTCCTCCTAAATATATATATTGTAATGTATATGGTGGTAAATTTTGACTTGGTCCGCAATCGATATGAATCGTGACTTATTTTTGGTTGGATGGATACCGTAATGAAATTGACTGGATCCTTTGGATCTGATATATTTGCATGTCGGTTATAAATAGATATAGATTGTAACATGTTTGTGGATAGTAGTCTATTATGACTTGATCCTCTGGATCCAGAGATTCTATCTTTAGTTTTAAATCGATAATTAATTAGTTTTAAATTAATAATTATTTAATTTTCTAAAAATTGGTCGTTGCCAATGTACAGGCAGTTTTTACATAAATTTCTTATGTTCTTGTGGTTCGGAACCCACGTAAAATTGTAGGTCCCCTCCGCCACCACGGAGGACATACACAATTACGAACACAGTTAGGTAGACCAGCCATGAGTGGATCCTAGGGTCTTTGTTGGTCTGAAATATTACATTATAACATTATATCGTACATACTATAGCATATCTAGTTAAGAACTCAGGAAATTTGGGAATATTGTGTGCAGAAAAAGTTGTTGTTCCCCGGTATTTGGCAGTAAGCTTGCACGCTTTTCTTCAAAAACATTTCCTGCTTCTGAGAAAATCGCTCAGAATATACTGATGATGCGGGTGTGGACAGATATTTTTTTGGAACTATGCTTACGTGTGGAAACTGTTGCTTATTTTCCTTCCACCAGCTCAATACATCATCATCTTTACCTTTAGACAATATCGATAGCGTTTTTCCAGCAAAATACGTGTTAATCTCCTTTCTTAGGCTCTCTTCTGGGGTTGGGTACGATTCGATGTGGCCGACTCGATGCGACCCAACTCGATGTGGCCGACTCGATTCAGGACAACTCGATGTGATATCCCTAAGGGATATTTTCGTTAGTTTTAACGAAAATATCACAACTTAACCTAACCAATCGTCAAGGGCGTACAGTTGACCTAACCGGGCATTCAGTTAACCCACATTAAATATATAAAGAAAATGAAATCGACTTGGCCTGGCATCGAGTTGTCCTGGCATCGAGTTGTCCTGGCATCGAGTTGTCCTGGCATCGAGTTGTCCTGGCATCGAGTTGTCCTGGCATCGAGTTGTCCTGGCATCGAGTTGTCCTGGCATCGAGTTGTCCTGGCATCGAGTTGTCCTGGCATCGAGTTGTCCTGGCATCGAGTTGTCCTGGCATCGAGTTGTCCTGGCATCGAGTTGTCCTGGCATCGAGTTGTCCTGGCATCGAGTTGTCCTGGCATCGAGTTGTCCTGGCATCGAGTTGTCCTGGCATCGAGTTGTCCTGACATCGAGTTGTCCTGACATCGAGTTGTCCTGACATCGAGTTGTCCTGACATCGAGTTGTCCTGACATCGAGTTGTCCTGACATCGAGTTGTCCTGACATCGAGTTGTCCTGACATCGAGTTGTCCTGACATCGAGTTGTCCTGACATCGAGTTGTCCTGACATCGAGTTGTCCTGACATCGAGTTGTCCCTCTTCTGTTGCTTTTTCCTTATCTTCAGCTGATAACTTACTTTATTTTCTTTTTTCGCCATGAATCCGCACTTTCATCTGACTCGCATTCAATTAAATAACAGCTGAGGAAGTCACTAGCAATGTCTGATTTTAGAGCTGTCGTTGATGATGATGGTCCAGCAAGATTTCGAGATGGAGAAAGTGATGTACTTGATATTGTTGAAGATTTATCATTATCATAGTCAGATGCATCTTCACTTTTGCTTTGCATGTTTAGCACAATTTCTTTAACTTCTGATAACAACCATTTAAAAGCTTTATCTTTCAGTTCAGTATCAGAAAACATACTAAGCTTGTACCTTGGATCTATGTAGTACTAATAACATATTGACGACTATCATAAACATTATTTAATCCTTTTCTCTCCTTGTTTATGAATCGCTTTTCATAGCTCGCTTCAGCTCCCCTTTCATTGTCTTAACTCCACTGTCCTCCTCTTGTTCACTTGAAAGAAACCTGTGTAGTGCTCTGACATGTGCTATTACAGATGACAACATTGACTTAGATTTGCTGATGTTTTCTGTTACCATGAAAAAAGGCTGCAAAAGTCTGAGAGTCTTTTCTAATAACTGCCATTCATTGGCAGTCAGTGATGGAATATTTGCATGCTCAGCGGTATAAAGCTGCAAGCATCTTTTAAGGGTTTCCATCCTTTGTAACATCAAATAAGTGCTGTTCCACCTCGTTGGAACATGTTGGATTTGAAGTAATGTTTTGCTAAGCTTGGGGTCAATTTCTTTTTGTAGTCTTCTCAGTTCATTGCAACCCGGCGTGAATGGTTAAAATGAGTAGAAATACTCTTTGACTTCCTAATGAGGTCACTTACAGAACGCTGGGAAAATAAGGCTTCCTTTATTACAAGCTGTAATTGATGTATAAAGCATGATATGCTTACAGAGGCTGTCAGGTCTATGCCAAGCTGCATGTTATAGGCAACATCTCGAACAATGACATGAACTCTTTCTGGTTCAATTTGCGATTCAGTTAGCATAGATTGAAAGGCTGTAGCAATATTAATACCTGTATGTGACCCTGGAAAGTGCTTACAATGAAGAACACAATCTCGCTTTTCTAATTCATTTGTTATCCAATGAGCAGTCAGAGATATAAACGATTCTTGAGAGTGTTGGTTGCTCCATATATCTGTTGTAAAACTAAGGTATTGGACATGGACAGCTTGTTTAACACTGCTCCTTGCAACTTTTTGTATGACAATGGTAGCGTGGTTTCAGTAAAATATTTCCGGTATGGTATAAGGTATTTGGGCTGGAGGTGTGCTATTAGTTCTATAAATCCTTGATTCTCTGTAAGAGTAAAAGGCTGGTTGTCCATGGCTATCATGTTCATAATTTTTTGATGTATAATCTTTGACTTTTCATCATCAATTTTCCAAAGTTGTTTTGCTGAGAAACTTTCAAATAAAGTAACCTGCTTCTTTAAAGCCTCTAATTTCCTTTCTTTAGGAGCAGGTTTTGGTATTTCTGCAGGATTTGGTGCATTCTCAGATTCTTCTTGGGCAATCTTCTAGTAGACACTATTGTGTTTCGTTTTTACGTGTCTGTGGAGTGGTACTATATGCTTTTGTTGTGGAACCTCTCTTTATTTTAGCATGGCACAATTTGCATTCTGCATAACTATCATCTTCATCTTTAACTGTGAAATAGTTCCAAATAAAGGATGACATTGTTTTTAATTTTTTACTTTATTTCTTTAATTTTGATAAATTAAATGATGCATAAATGATGGCTAAAATATGGTTTAAATGCATTGATACAATTTATAATAATTGAAGCTGTGAAGGAGTTTGATACTAGCCTGAAAATAAATTGTAAAAATATTGAATAATAAACCTATAGCTAAATTATAGGGATGGGTGGTAACGATATCTAAGTATCGCTGTTTCTCATACCATTAATTAATTAAGCATTTTCTAAATTTATAAAAGATAATAAAATACTTGTGAAACGAAAATACAAACTAATGTATTGTCACTCTCACCTCCCAATGGTGAGTAGAGGGGATGTTAAAGGACTGAATAACCATTAAAACATGAAATAATTTTATTTGAAATTTGTTAAAAAGTCTTAAGTCCGGCCGGACTTTAACAAAAAGTCCGGTACAGCCCTAATATGTAGACATATATATATATATATATATAATATATATATATATATATATATATATATATATATATATATATATATATATAACGTAAAGAACGACGCTTGTATAGGAGATATTCCGCGCAAGATGAGAGAGAGAGAACGAAACAAATGAAAAAATGAGGTAACCACCTGGGAATCGAACCCGGGATCTTCCGATTGCCGGTCAGACGCGATACCATTACACCATGGACCTCACTCTTCCAAATGCCGTAATTCTTCTACATACTACGCAGAAACCAATGCCCCAAGGGGGCACCTCCCGCATGCCGTAACATTATATACATTCAACTGCAAAGAACACGCAGTATAAATAACGTAAAGAACGACGCTTGTATAGGAGATATTCCGCGCAAGACGAGAGAGAGAGAACGAAACAAATGAAAAATGAGGTAACCACCTGGGAATCGAACCGGGATCTTCC
>JAJOZX010004607.1:267500-355000 GCA_023014485.1 Bathynomus jamesi | reverse complement strand
AGTTTGGGCAGCCATATCTCCATTAGGGATAATTGGACCCTTTTTCTTTGAGGGATCTGTCACTGCAGAAATTTACCTGGATATGCTGCAAACCTTCTTTTGGCCCAGGGCACAAGATCAGGACTGTTATTTCCAGCAAGATGGAGCTCCACCTCATTATGGACGTCATATTCGTCAGTGGCTTGATGAAAACTTTCCCGGAAAGTGGATCGGCCGCCGTGGTCCGATCGAGTGGCTGGCACGCTCCCCAGACCTTACACCTCCAGATTTCTTTCTTTGGGGGCTCATGAAAGACCTTGTTTATCGTGAAAAGCCTCGTACCATTCAGGAATTGAAGGCTCAAATCACTGCAAAGTTTGAGGAAATTGATATCGAACTCTGCAGGCGTGTGTGCCACTCTGTGCCTGCTCGGCTGCAATTGTGCATCGATCACGAGGGAGGGCACTTTGAAAATTGCAAGTAAAACAGCTTGGTACAGTTCCGTAATAATTTTCCCCCGAATAAATGGTTAGATAAACATGTCATTCATTTATTTCTACCTTCTTGTACACTGTAATACAAATGGCAAACAAACAATCAACTGACAGAAATCGGGCGCTACTTTTGACTCACCCTGTATATATATATATATATATATATACACAGGGTGTTTGAAAACTTTCTGTACAAATTGTAATGGGGGATAGGCAACACCAAGACAAATCCTTTTCGTCTATAAGTGCATGTCCGCTGACGTCACCATTCGGCGCGAGAGGGCGCCGCTGCAATTGGCTAAAAGGTGAAGTGGGCTAGACTCGCGCTTGCCGCGGGCATTCTTAAATCGGACGTAGTACGCGTAACATGTTTATTTAAAGATGGTGCTGAAAGTTGCGACCGGTAGCATCAATGCATGCCCGACAGCGTCGAAGCATTGACCGACGTACACGTCGAAAGATTCCCGGCATTTCGGGAACAGTTCCGGCGGCGACAGCGATTCTTGCTACGAGGTCTTCTTCTGAGTAAATGGGAGTCTCGTACACGAGGTTCTTCATGTGTCCCCACAGGAAGAAATCGAGGCATGTTAAATCGGGCGATCTCGGTGGCCAGGCTACGGGCCCACCCTGACCTATCCATCGGTCCCCAAAAGTGGCGTTCAGATAATCCCGCACATCGTTGCTGGAGTGTGCTGGGGCCCCGTCGTGTTGAAACCACATTCGTCTACGAATAGCCACGGGACCATCTTCCAGCAGTTCCGGGAACGTTTCTTCAAGAAATATCCGATAAACCCGCCCGTCGAGTCGGGCAGGCAGCAGGTACGGCCCAATCAACTTGCCATGGACGGTACCCGCCCAAACATTGACGGCGAACCGTTCTTGATGAGCATGCACCCGTGTAGCATGTGGATTTTTGTGCGCCCACACGTGAGAATTGTGCATGTTAAACACACCCTCACCTGTGAAACAGGCCTCATCTGAGAACAGCACATAAGCCGGAAAATTAGGCTGCACCACTGTCTGCTGCAGAAACCAGCGTGCGAATTCCACACGAAGAGGGTGATCCCGAGGTTGTAATGCCTGGACACTCTGATGATGAAACGGATGTAACTGCTGCTCGTGCAACACACTCCAGACCAGGTCGTGGTTCACACCGAGGATACGTGCAACACCTCGCGTGCTTGCGCTTGGATTGTCCTCAAATTGCCGTAGGATTTCTTCTTCCATGTCAGGAGTGCGCACGTTTCTCTCCCGACCAGTGTCATGCATGTTTGCATGGAATGTTCCAGTTTCTCGCAGTCGCCGATGCAAATGCGCAAACGTTTGGTGGTTTGGCACACGTCTGTTTAGGAAGCGCTGTCGGTTCAACCTCACAGCAGCTCTTCCGTTTCCATTGGCAGCCCCATACACCATATGCATGTCAGCCATCTCAGCAGTCGTGAAGCGCTCCATGTTACGCGTACTACGTCCGATTTAAGAATGCCCGCGGCAAGCGCGAGTCTAGTCCACTTCACCTTTTGCCAATTGCAGCGGCGCTCTCTCGCGCCGAATGGTGACGTCAGCGGACATACACTTATAGACGAAAAGGGTTTGTCTTGGTGTTGCCTATCCCCCATTACAATTTGTACAGAAAGTTTTCAAACACCCTGTATATGTGTGTATATATATATATATATATATATATATATTATATATTATATACAGGGTGTCCCATAAGTCCGGCATCATAGGAGAAATTCATATTTTTCTATTTCTACAAACCATAATTCATATTTTTCTCTTTCTGCAGGCCATAATGTCTGTGAGCAAGGAAGAACGAATCCAGATAATTCTACTCATAGGAAATCGGAGTCAAAGAGAGGCCGCTGCTGAATTTAACAGACTGCATCCCGACCGCGAGTCAATAACACAGAGTTGTGTTAGCAGACTTGTTGCAAAGTTTAAGGAAACAGGATCGATAGAAGATAAACCACGCAGTGGACCTTCAAGGAGGTCCACTGACGATGATACAGCGACAGCTATCCTGGCTCATTTTAACAGAAGTCCCAATAAGTCTCTTGGGCGATTGTCCGCCGAGAGAGGAGTGTCGAAAAGTAGCATCCATCGCATTCTTCAGGCTCACAAATGCATCCATATAAACTTCAGATCCTACAGAAATTAAGTGATGATGATCCGACCGGCGGATGGAATTTTGTGAATGGGCTACGGAACAATACATATTGAGCACGTTCTGTAAATAAAAGTTTTTGTTTTGCCTTTTTTTATTATTTTTCCTATGATGCCGGACTTATGGGACACCCTGTATATATATATATATATATATATATATATATATATATATATATATATATATATACGTGTGTGTGTGTGTGTGTGTGTGTAGATATATATATATACATGTGTATATATGTGTATACAGTATATATATATATATATATATATATATATATATATTTAGGGTGATTCAAAAAAATCAGTTTTTTTTTAATTGTTCAACCTGTATTTTTTGTTCCCTATGACAAAAAGTAGTGTATGCCAAATTTGGTGAATTTTAAATAAAATTTACTATGTGCTACCAGCGTCAAAGTTTCTCTTTTTTTCAATTTGTTTGTTTTTACAACTTATGAGTTTATGTTTAATTGTTTGAATTTCAGAATTTTTAATTAATGGTTTATATACTAGCTTGCTTTTAATTGATGTTTGACACTCGTAATTTTGATACCAATTAATCGATTAATTATGGAAGCTAGGCCTAACTCACCATCACCTAGTTGCTCAGTTGGGAGAAGTTCTACGAGAAAAGAAACTGAAGTATGGCTAATTGGGCAGCCCTCTGCAGTACTAAAACATCCGTATTACCATCAGAGAAGGAAATGATGGCCCTCTTCATGCACTACAGAAATATTAAAAAGCGAGGCATTAGAGAATCATGCTACTCACTATGGATGATGTGCTAGCAGTTGGAAAAAAAACAGGAATCCAGCAAAAACAGAGTACATGTAGTAGATAAAATTCAAGGAATACTGAAGGAATGGCAGCTGCTTAAGAAAAACAAAGCAAACAAATTGAAACGATCACAAAATTTAAATAATAAAGAAGAAAAATGGAAAGATAAACTGGAAAACTTATTTGACATTGCTCATGAGAATGCTATGGCTTATAAAAATAGAAGATGATAAGAAATTCTTGAAAATGCAACGTGAGAAAGGACGTCATGGAAAAATGGGTACCATTGATAAGGCTGTTGCAAAAAAGAGCAAAGAGCAGCAGAAAAGCAACAACATTATGAAAAGAGGAAAGCAGAAGAAGAGATCAGAAGAATGAAGAGGCTGTCATACTCACCAGTACATCATCAGAAGCAGAGGAGAGTAAAAGTGATGAATCTGGTTTCTGTGCTGCACAACCTTCAACATGGAAAAGTAAGGTAGGCAAACGTAGAAAATTGTTTGATGATAAATTATTAGGAAGTCTTGATGTTGCAAAATTGAGTGACAGAAATGCGTCTCTAGTTTTAATGCCAACAATCAGACATCGCTTGAATGGGGCATCTGCGAACAAATAAAATGCGTGTGTTTCGATACAACGGCAGCCAATACTGGTCCTAGAAATGGTGCAGCTATTCTTCTAGAACAGAAATTCGACAACGATTTATTGTGGCTGGCATGTCGACACCACATATTTGAAATTATGCTGGAAGCTGTTGTTTCAAAGTCTTTATCACCATCTTCTGGCCCAGATATAGTCCTTTTTAAGAAGTCAGAGAAAAATGGTCAAGCATTAATAAGGAGGACTACGAAACAGTATTATCAGATCCAGATATCTATGAAAATATTCATGACATCAAAGATGACATAATTATATTTGCAGCAAATCAACTAGACACATTCCAACCAAGAGACGATTACCTAGAACTATGCAGTTAACAATTATTTTTTGGGAGGTGAACCAAAAGGTGGAGTCAAATTTAAACATCCAGCGGGACTTCATCGGGCTAGGTGGATGGCCAAAATTACATATTCATTAAAATTTTTTGTTCAAATCTCAGTTCAAAAATTTCAGTAAAAGAGAAAAAAGGACTAAAAGACATCTGTCTATTTGCTACTCGGTTATATGTAAAGGCATGGTTTACAGCTCCTGTGCCATCTTGCGCTCCTCGTCTTGATCTGGAATTATTACAGAATCTTGTAGGCTACAAACAAATAAATGACACAATTGCATTGTTGCTATTAAAAAACTGTTAGGTCACCTCGGTACCTATCAGAAGAACTGTAGCGTTGGCCTTTATGATGATGAAGTGCCTACTGAAACAACAAACAAAATGGTAAAGGCCTTGCAAAATACAAAAGAAACTCTTCCTGCAAAAAGGGCTTTCTAGATCCTGCACTTATTCTAACGAAGAAATTAGAAGATTTTGTCACATCAAATACTCAAAGATTCTTTACAATAACAGAATTAGTTCAAAATTTGTACTCAAAGATGCTAAAGAATGGCATAATGATGAAGAGTTTAACTCTGCTAAGAAATCTATCAAACAGTGGAAAGTCGTGAATGATATAGCGGAAAGAGGAGTAAAATTAATGGATGAATATAATAAAATACTAACACATGACGAAGATCAAAAAACAATTCTTGCTACAAGTAGTGAAAAACTACAGGGCTGTTTACCCTGATAGAAAAAAAGAAACATTGATGAAGTAAGGACAGCTAATGTCTCAAATATCATGCTAGTTTAATTATGCATGCTTGTGGTTATGTAGGACCTACGGGGGAGCTTTCCACATTAAAAAAAAGCAATGCGCTTTGTACTGTGCCTCCTAGGTGGTGTGGAAAAATTTGACAATTTGAGTCGTTCTGTCAATTTTTAATTGCTGGTAGCAAACCTTAAAAAATTAAAAATTTGCTAAAATATTTTAGGATAGTTATTTTATGCTGAAATGAACCATTTAAAGGGTTGAACACATTAAAATATAAAAAAAAATTTTTACCCCCATATTTGAATCACCCTAAATATATATATATATATGTTTAACACAGACCATGCATGGAACAAGGAACTCTTCTGGGAAAATTAAATCCACTATAGTCCGAATAAGTAATGGTAAATGACAAATACCATAGTTTTTTCTTTTTCATGATTTTAGCCCGACGTGGGCAACGGTCTCTCGCAAAGAGATCCCATAAATATAGCTTCCCTCACCAGCTATCTGCAAAGCAGACAGGATCAGCTTTTGGGACATGGATCTAGGGTTAAAGCAACCTAGATCCTACATTCAGAACTTCTATATAAGTAAAAGACTCGTTGCATTCACGTCGGGTGAGGGAAGCTATATTTATGGGATCTCTTTGCGAGAGACCCGTTTGCCCACGTCGGGCTAAAATCATGAAAAAGAAAAACTATGGTATTTGTCATTTACCATTACTTATTCGGACTATAGTGGATTTAATTTTCCCAGAAGAGTTCCTTGTTCCATGCACGGCCTGTGTTTAACATATATGTTCTCAGGGAACCATTCTGAGTTTGTGTATACTAAACGACGTGGTACGTGCCTTGAAAAGTGGACGCTCAATGTCCCGGTTGAGGTTTAAGTTTTGTTTTTTTTGGCTAAAAATACAATAGTTACCCCCTTTTTCTTTGATTTATTCAACCCGACGTGAATGCAACGAGTCTTTTACTTATATAGAGGTTCTGAATGTAGGGATCTAGGCTTGCTTTAAACCCTAGATCCATGTCCCAAAGCTGGATCCTGTCTGCTTTGCAGATAGCTGGTGAGGAAGCTATATTTATGGATCTCTTTGCGAGAGACCCGTTGCCCACGTCGGGCTAAAATCATGAAAAAGAAAAAACTATGGTATTTGTCATTTACCATTACTTATTCGGACTATAGTGGATTTAATTTTCCCAGAAGAGTTCCTTGTTCCATGCACGGTCTGTGTTTAACATATAATGTTCTCAGGGAACCATTCTGAGTTTGTGTGTATATATATATATATATATATATATAGTGCTTAATTTGTGACGGAACGCTCCGGAACGCCGTTCCGGTAGTTTTATTTTAAAACCTAATTAAAAAAAAAGAGTTTTTTATTTTAATAAAAAGGTCAGCAACGTAATTTCGTAATTTAAAATCCAACGAAATACAGACAGTAGAAAGCGAAAACTAGTCGATCAAGCAGAAAGAAGTTTGGAGTGTGTGTGGAAATTAATGTGATTATTCTATCAACTTCCTATATATAGCAATGGCATGTAAGTAAAGCAATTTTATTTTGTTTCAAATACATATAATATTTTTTTCACTTAGATGAAATAACATTTCACTTAGATGTTGCAATCACAGTCTAACTTTTTCTTTAAAATATACTGTATTCGAAGAACTTTCATTTGCATGTTGCGCAGTTTTTGCAGAAAAAACGCTTAAAATGCGTTGGTTTCCGGGCGCCGCTCCGGACCCCGCTGGGGAGCTTACAGCGCTCCCCCAGACCCCCTAACTGTGAGGGCTTCACCTGCGTTCCACTTCTTTTTCATTTACAAATTAAGCATGTGTGTGTGTAATATATATATATATATATATATATATATATTATATATATATATATATATATATATATATGATGAATAAAACCACGAAGGGAAAAGAAACACAAAGTGGTGCTCAAGCGCTTTCGTCTAATGACATCCTCAGGAACACAGTGTTCCTAGGATGTCATTAGACGAAAGCATTTGAGCACCACTTTGTTCTTTTTCCCTTCGTGGTTTTATTCATCATAAATATTTTTCATGTGTCACTTTCGTGAAATAATTTTCATATATATATATATATATAGGGTCATTCTCTGTCAGATCAACCAAAAAAAATTGAAATTAACACCCTCATCTCTCATATTTTGCTGAAATTTGGTTTATAGGGAGTTTGTGAGCCCTGAATCCATTTCTGAAATTATAAGGTCAATCCGACCAACGGTTCAAGAGATACGACCTCGGGCAATTTGAGGTCACTCGCGAGGTTACTAACATTTGGCGAGCCATAACTTGGGTAATAATTGTCATAATTATATAAAAGTATATATATTTAGAATCAGAAAATGACAAGGAATCCAAATATGCAAGTTTTAGAACTCTAGGTTGAAAAATAAAAAAGTTACACTGTAACCAAAATTTGAGGTCACGATTTTGACCTCTGGGGTATCAATGAGAATTTTTTTTTTTAAATGTAAAAATGAAGGCATAGGCATTGGCTATTAGAATCAGCAAAAAAAAGTTTGTTTATGTTAGTATTTTTCATGTAACTAACATATAAGTGAACATATTCATAAGTTGTGCGTCAATTCTACCTATTTTTTCACACTTAAGCTCATAATTTGACCTATAGAAATTAAAATTACATTTTTTATAGATATAAAAAACAAAGTCAGAGTTCTTGACTATAGAAACAATCATAAAAGTTTGTTTATGTTGGTACTTTTCATGTAACTAACTTATAAGTGAACACCATATTTATAAATTGCTTGTCATTTCAAGGAATTTTTTATCTTAGCTATCAATTTGACCTCAAGCTCCAAGAATTTAATAAAAATTGTATTTCACTGCTAATCTACTACACTGGCAATAATAGTTATAATAGTGAAAGGGGAAGACTAAGCTCACATGTAGCCTAAACAAACCTGTTGAAACATGTTGCTACTTGTCTAAGTGCAGAATCAACACAGATAGTTGCAAAATTCCTTGTCTACAGGTTAGTACAGTTCCAGCCAGCACTGTGGGTGGCTGGTGGGTATGGTGTTTTAATGAGCCTCAGAGCTATCAAGGCCTAAAATATTAAGTGTGTAGCTATATATTTTCTAAAAAATATATACCTAATTGTAAATCCTATATCTTTACAGATCAAAATACAATGGTTTGGCACTTGAAATACTGCCAGGACCCTATTCAAAAACACAAGAAACGCATAACAATCAATCTTAGAAAGTGACTGATGTACTTGTTGAAAAAGTGCTGGAAGAGTGAAAAAAGACTCATTGTTGTGTGTGAACTGCTGGACACTGATAATGAAAAACCCCACTATACTTAGTACCACTGAAAACAACGAGTCTGAGCAGGATTCAAATGAATCATCTACTATCAGTGGCTTGAGTAACATCTCTTCAATTCAAGATCTGGACAATGACAGTGATTGCTTGATAAAGGAAAATCCTTCAACTTCAGTTGAACCAGTTCTAGCATTTCTGGACCAAACACCAGTTAAAAAAAGTAGTAATAATTAATATAATAACTTATACTTTACTACAAGGTCTGTTTGATCTACTATATAGCCAATTATATAGCATTTAAGGTACTATAATTAATATTTAATTACTAATATTCAGGTGTGTGAAACCTTTTTTTCTGTTCTTTTCAGAAGGGCTGTCATTAAGCCCGAAAAAGCGCAAGGCTCGTGGTAAGCTATCATCTGCTCAGAAACACCTGAAGGAGAGGCTAGAACTCAGTTATGGTGTTCAAATTACCGAGGAGGTAAGTGATACTTCAAACCTGAAACTAAATCTGAAAAACATCTAGACAAATTAATGAATGATTGAAACAGTCATTCCTGGAGAGCAAATGTCACCATCACAAACTCAAATATTGACACTCTCACCATACACAATTGAAAAAACAGCTAGTTTCTTTCAAACTACAACATACATGGTGAAAAGAAGCCATTCACTTAAATCAGAACATGGAATCCTTCCGAAGATTCCACTAATGAGCAAAGGAAAAGTGATATCTGAAGAACACAAAGATATAGTTTAGAAGATTCTATGAGTCAGAAGAGGTTAGTCGTATGTGTCCTGGCCAAAAGGATTGCGTGAAAGTTATCAGTGCTGAAGGTGCAATGAAGGTGCAAAAATGATTGGTCCTCGGAATTTAAGAGAGATGTTTGAACTATATAAAAATGATGAAAAGAATCCCAAAATAGGATTTTCCACATTTGCAAAATTACGGCCATCATATTGTGTGCTTGCCGTAGTGGTGGGACTCATTCTGTCTGTGTCTGCACATACCATCAAAATCCAAATTGCAGCTGCTGCATTGGGAGAAAGAGGTCTTTCATACAAGGATCTTATGGATTACAGTGTCTGCAGTACAGAAAGAGAGACTTGCATGATGCAACTTTGCAATGATTGCCCAAGAGAAGAGGGTGTCCTGGATTTTCTTGAGTTACTTGACAGTGTGAAATCAGCTCCAAATGAAATATCTTACAAGCAATGGGTGACTGTTGACCGTTGTACAATGGTTGATAAGGTGGAGCCACTTCATGAATACTTATCATCCCTAAGCATGAAATATCCCGCATGGTTCGTCATCACTTTGTTGCTCAGCAACAATCACAGTACTTCAAGCAGTTGAAAGAAACACTACCACCTCAGAGCGAGGTAGTTATAGTAGGTGATTTCTCTGAGAATTATTCTTTCATTGTCCAGGATGCTGCCCAAGGGTTTCACTGGGACAATTCACAGTGTCAGTTCACACCTTTTGTCATCTATTATAGATCATCTGCAGACCAGGAACTTAGCCATTTTAGTGTCTGTTTCTTATCTGCATCACTAAAACACACTATAATGGTTTACTCATTCATATTGAAGCTTATGACATATGTTAAATTCAGATGCCCACAATTGAAGAAGGTGCACTATTTCTCAGATGGATGTGCTGGCCAATATAGAACAGATACAACTTCACAAATCTCTGTTACCATGAAGAGGATTTTGGTCTGTCTTGTGAATGGCACTTCTTTGCTACATCCATGGCAAAAATGCATGTGATGGGATTGGAGGAACAGTGAAAAGAGCTACTGCTCGTGCCAGTTTGGCAGAGAACTACAGAGAGGCAAATTCTTACACCAGAACACAAGTTTTGTGAAGAAAACTTGAGCAAGAAGATAAATTTTTTCTTTGTAACTACAGCTGATTTGAAAGATGCAGAAGAACGGTTGGAACATCGATTCAAGGATGTAGGGCTATTCCTGGAACACAGAAATATCATAGATTTGTTCCCCTAAACAAGGAACTGATGGTGTATCCCATTTCAAGTGGCATTGGAGAAAAGAAAAGAATAAGGAAAAGTCATTTTACTAATGAACCTGCAATGCTCGGTAACCTAAAATGTGTCAAACCAGGAGAGTATGTTGGCTGCATTTATGACATGCAAGTTTGGTATGGAATTGTGGAGGAATTTGTGAAGAGTTTGATGATTTCACTGTGAACTTTCTACATCCCTCTGGGTCATCAGGATCAAGTGCATATTATTATCCATCAAACAAGGATTCATGTGCAGTGCCAGGACATCATATATTAACTGTAATGAGTTGTCCTACCCTAAGAGGAGGCAGCAGAATTCAATACATTTTTTCCACAAAAAGAAATTGATGAGAGCATCGAGCATGCAAAATTGTATTAGGCTAGCACATGAATCCTCTAAGTAGGTCTTCCCCTTTCACTATTATAACTATTATTGCCAGTGTAGATTAGCAGTGAAATACAATTTTACATTTTTTGCCTTTGTTTTTATATCTATAAAAAAATGTAATTTTAATTTCTATAGGTCAAATTATGAGCTTGAGTGTGAAAAAATAGGTAGAATTGACGCACAACTTATGAATATGGTGTTCACTTATATGTTAGTTACATGAAAAATACTAACATAAACAAACTTTTTTTTGCTGATTCTAATAGCCAATGCCTATGCCTTCATTTTTTACATTTAAAAAAATAATTCTCATTTGATACCCCAGAGGTCAAATCGTGACCTCAAATTTTGGTTACAGTGTAACTTTTTATTTTTCAACCTAGAGTTCTAAAACTTGCATATTTGGATTCCTTGTCGTTTTCTGATTCTAAATATATATACTTTTATATAATTGTGACCATTATTACCCAAGTTATGGGTCGCCAAATGTTAGTGACCTCGCGAGTGACCTCAAATTTCCCGAGGTCATATCTCTTGAACCGTTGGTCGGATTGACCTTATAATTTCAGAAATGGATTCAGGGCCCACAAACTCCCTATAAACCAAATTTCAGCAAAATCTGAGAGATGAGGGTGTTAGGCACTGGTTGATCTGACAGAGAATGACCCTATATATATATATGTGTGTGTGTTGTGTGTATATATATGTGTGTGTGCGCGTATATATATATTATATATATATATATATATATATATATATGTGTGTGTGTGTGTGTGTGTGTGTACATTTTAACTGCAAACAACACACAGTATAATTAATGTAAAGAACGACGCTTGTATAGAAGAACGTTCCGCACAAGATGAGGAGGAGAACAAACAAATGAAAAATGAGGTAACCACCCGGGAATCGAACCCGGGATCTTCCGATTGCTGGTCAGATATGCTATCCACTACACCATGGGCCTCGATTAATCAGAAGTCGTGTAGTGGATAGCATATCTGACCGGCAATCGGAAGATCCCGGGTTCGATTCCCGGGTGGTTACCTCATTTTTCATTTGTTTGTTCTCCCTCCTCATCTTGTGCGGAACGTTCTTCTATGCAAGCGTCGTTCTTTACATATATATATATATATATATATATATATATATATAAGCACACCGGACAAAAATTAGTCACCCCTCTCAGAATGTACCTAATAACGTGTGACGGCGCCTCTGGCCTTGTTAACCGCACGAATCCGGCGAGGCAGAGACTCTACGAGGTTGTGCATGTACTGAACATCGATTTGCTGCCACTCGTTCATCAGCCGGTCCCGAAGTTCCGCCAGAGTCCGTGGGTGTCTATTCCTGCGCTTCACTTTCTGTTTCCAGCCTGAACAACACCTTCGACGCATTCAGGATTAAAGGCTTCATTGGACCTGCGATGTACTCGTCGCCTCCCATCATTGGAGAACAAACAAAAACGGGACTCATCGGACCAAATTACACGTTTCCAATCTGCCGCAGTCCAGTTTTTGTGCCTCTGAGCCCATTTATAACGTGCCAATTTGTGACTTGATGTTAACAGCGGCCTCTTCCGTGGTACCCTGCTCCAGATGTCCATCGCATGCAGTCCTCGTCGCAATGTCCGTTCGGAAATTGGTCGCTGGAGAACCTCATTGGTTTCTTGGAGCAATTGTTCTCTGGTTTGAAAACGATTTGCAGTTACTAGACGAGAAACATGGCGGCGGCCCCTATTGTCGAGAATTGTTTTCCGGCCACAGTTACGCCGTCGATTGTCAGTTGATTGCGAACTACACCACTCTTTGTAAACTCGCTGGACAGTACGCGTTGACACACCAACAAATTGGGCTACTTCAGACATTTTGTGTCCGTGGGCTCTGCGAAACACGATGGCTCCTTTTGCCACTGAGTAACGTCTGCCTCACGACCCATTTTGCAGACTATATCCAACACACACTTTGTTCTTCACCACCTCACGAAACAGATCTGATCCTGTGTGCTACGTCACCGCTACTTGTCACTTACCAATGCTACATCAGCGCCCTCTGTGTGACCTTGAACTTCCTACTATCGGTGCTATTAGGGTGACTAATTTTTTGTCCGGTGTGCTTATATATATATATATATATATATATATATATATATATATATATATATATATATATATATATATATATATATATATATGTGTGTGTGTGTATATTTATATAATAATAAGTACTAACAGTATATATATATGTGTGTGTGTAATATATATATATATATATATATATATATATATATATATATATATATATATATGATGAATAAAACCACGAAGGAAAAAGAAACACAAAGGGGTGCTCAAGCGCTTTCGTCTAATGACATCCTCAGGAACACTGGAGTGAAAGGACAGATCAAGGCAATATATAGGTTACAAAAATAAACATACATACATACACATTCACATATATATACATATATATATATAATATACATATATATATATATACATAAATATATACATATATAGTACATAGAAAAAAAAAAATTGTGGGAGGAGCCAACATTTATATGGTCACAGAAGACACTTTTACTCTGGACATGACACCCCTATTAAAAAGGCCATATTTTCCTCAATGTTTCTCCGCGCTCTTAGGATCGCCAGTCCTGAATACATCGATGCCGAATTGGAAAATATCAACGGTATTGGAAGTGAGTTGTGTTACCCATCTGCGTTCATGGAATCTTGTCTTAATAAGGCTAAACGAACCTTCTATCGTGTGAATAATAACACTCGCACCTTGTCAAAGAATATTTTAGTACTTCCATTTTTCCCGGGCTTCTTAGGCATTGCTAATGTACTTAAACTTTTGGATATCAGTGTAGTTTTTTCATATAACAATATTGTGAAAAACATCATAGTAAAAAATAGCCCTACCAATAATTTAGGCATTATCTATAAAATTGGGTGTAAGCAATGTGATTCCTTTTACATAGGTCAGACGGGAAAGGATTTGCAAACGCGTGTAAAACAGCATCAATATTCCGTTAGAACGGGACAGTTGTCCAGTGCCCTTTTTGTCCATTTGTCAGAGTTATCCCATTGTATTGATTGGAATAATGTTTCAGTTTTGTTTCACTCTAGCAACATTGTTAATAGAAATATTCTTGAGTCGGCTATAATTCAACTTACAAATAACCTTAACATGAGTAAAGGTCTGTTTCAACTTGATCCCGTTGCTCTGAATTCCTTCAGAATGGATTTAAACAAAAAGGGCAGGTTGTTAAATCTTTGGTAAAAAATTTGTTTTTGTCTGTTGTTTCCCTTACAATTTTATTTTTCAATTTTTTGCTGTATGAGTGTATGTGTATGTATGTATGTGTATGTGCGTATGTGTGTGGTCATTGCAGTTAAATGTGTTTGTATGTATATGTGTGTATATGTATGTATGTATGTGTGTATATGTATGTATGTATGTATGTATGCAGTTAAATATATATATATATATATGTATATGTGTATGTACCTTACCTTACCTTACAACCTCACAAAGGTTCTGCGGGATGATTTCTCATTTCGTGAAGGTCAAGCTTGTATATATATATATATATATGTGTGTGTGTGTGTGTGTGTGTTTGTATATATGTGTGTATATGTATATATATATTTGGGTATGCGGGTATATATGTGTACGTGTATTATTTGTAATTTTTTCAAGTTATATTTATTTTTATTTCTTTATTCTTTTGCGACCTACCGTTTTCTCAGACAATAATTATAAAAACAAATTTGGTAATTTTTTTTCCCTTATGCATATATATATATATATATATATTCTGTATATATTGCGTTTATATTTCGTATATATACCGTAAATATGTTGTATATATATTTTATTGTTCTTTATATATCATCTAGGGATCATTTTGTTTTCCAATTTATATTTACTTGTACTTTTGTATTCGTTTGTGACTATAATATGCATATGTGGTAATTTTTCCCTTATAAATTGGTGTGCCTCTCTTAAAATTTATCTTTCAATTTTTATTTTTTAATAATGTGACATATATATCAATTTGGCAGCATCTATTAAATCGATTGTAAAACCTCCCTCTTGAGCTTGAATTGGTAGACTCCACTTACAATATTTATATTTATTTTTATTTCTTTATTCTTTTGTGACCTGTTCCATAAAAAAGCCATTTGAATTTATATGGAAGGTCGGCCAAAGTGCTAAAAGTGTCTTTATATATATATATATATATATATGTATATATATGTATATATATTATATATATATATGTATGTATATGTATTTATGGGTTTTTTTATTTGCCTGTTTATTTCTTTATGATTATTTAGGCTGTGACATATATATCACTAAGGCACTATTTTGTAATTAATTTTTTCTCAATTTATATTTATATTTATTTTTATTTCTTTATTCTTCTGTGACCATATAAATGTTGGCTCCTCCCACAATTTTTTTCTATGCTTACTATATATATGTATATATTTATATATATATATATATATGTATATATATATATATATGTATATATATGTGAATGTGTATGTATGTATGTTTATTTTTGTAACCTATATATTGCCTTGATCTGTCCTTTCACTCCAGTGTTCCTGAGGATGTCATTAGACGAAAGCGCTTGAGCACCCCTTTGTGTTTCTTTTTCCTTCGTGGTTTTATTCATCATAAATACTTTTCACGTGTCACTTTCGTGAAATAATTTTTCATATAATGAACACCACGCGTTCCTTCGCCTTGCTGTTCCCTCTATTGTCCCCGTTTGTGTCGGTGTTTGCTTCTACATTAATGAAGGGGCATGCAATTCGGATCCGACGGAAGTTTCTTACTAATTGTCTGGAGGAGCAGGTCCTTCCCAAGTCCCTCCTTCCGATTCGCCTCAGAGAAATGGACGACCATCCGTTCAACAACTTTAGCAGAGTAATTTTAAAGAAACATATTGAAGTCACCAGACAAAATGAGTGGTCCACCTTCAAAAATTTAGGCATTGCCAAACGTAATGTTTTGACTGTTATTCCCCAACCGTGGATCCAACCTTTGTTTGATGAAATTTACAACGAGTTGCGTCGGAGAACTTCTTCACTTCGAAACATTTTGGATCGCAAAATTAAAAGTCTCATTCGAAATAGTCAGTGGAGTAAAAAAGCAAGCTCAAAGTGTGTTTTGAACCTTTCTTCGAAAAACATTAGTGACGATGCAAAAAGTGCCCTTGGATTTGGTATGTCCTTTTATATTGTTAAAAAACCTACTGCTTTACAAATTTGTCATAGTCTTGCTCGTTTTGAAAAACAGTGTAACCTTCCTCAGTTTTTAGTTAACATAGTTAAAGGCCTGGTCTATGGTGCTGCGAATATTTCTTACGAAGATAACTTTCCTAAACGTTTCCGCAATAGCCTTTCACAATTAAAAAAAGATAGTGAGCTCCATATTACTAAAGCAGACAAGGCTAACACCTTAGTCATTATGGACAAAGTGGATTACATTGGAAAGATGAATGAGCTGCTTCAGGACCCCGCCACATACGTGAAACTTAGGAAGAACCCACAGGATGATGTCATCAAATCTTTCAATAGTGGCTTGAAACGCATTCTCAAAGATCATAAGGATTTAATTCCCCTTTTTTTGTCCACTTCACCTGCTTTGCCTTATCTTTATGGTCTTATTAAAACCCACAAACCGGGTAACCCTATGCGCCCTATTATTAGCTCGGTGGGCTCTATTACCTATAAACTCTCCAAATGGCTTGTTAATGTTTTGTCCCCCATTCTTGGAACTGTCTCTGATTCACACGTAAAAAATTCCATGGATCTCACTGAAAAATTGAATAATGTTCGCATTAATACCAACGATAGATTGATCAGTTTCGACGTTTGTTCATTGTTCACAAAAGTTCCGATTGATGATATGCTTGACTTTCTCGCCAGAGAATTACATAATTATGATTTACCATTACCTGCACACACTGTTTTGGAGCTTATTAAGCTTTGTATCAAGGATTGTAAATTCACTTTCAATGGCGAGCATTATCAACAAGTTTTTGGGATGGCCATGGGCAACCCTTTGTCGCCCCTTCTCTCCAATATTTATATGGAGTTTTTTGAAATTACTTACATTCCGAGAATCCTGGGGGTTGGCATCCCTTGGTTGCGGTACGTCGACGATATTTTGTGTATCTGGCCCATGAATCGTGACCTGGATGACTTCCTCCTTCAGTTAAATGACCAAGTCCCCTCCATTAAATTTACTTTAGAAGTGGAACAAGACAACTCAATCCCGTTTTTGGATGTGCGTGTTCATAGGGATAGCCCGGGTTTTAAGTTTAGTATATATCGGAAAAAAACAAACAATTTGTCCTACGTACACTTTTACTCTGGACATGACACCCCTATTAAAAAGGCCATATTTTCCTCAATGTTTCTCCGCGCTCTTAGGATCGCCAGTCCTGAATACATCGATGCCGAATTGGAAAATATCAACGGTATTGGAAGTGAGTTGTGTTACCCATCTGCGTTCATGGAATCTTGTCTTAATAAGGCTAAACGAACCTTCTATCGTGTGAATAATAACACTCGCACCTTGTCAAAGAATATTTTAGTACTTCCATTTTTCCCGGGCTTCTTAGGCATTGCTAATGTACTTAAACTTTTGGATATCAGTGTAGTTTTTTCATATAACAATATTGTGAAAAACATCATAGTAAAAAATAGCCCTACCAATAATTTAGGCATTATCTATAAAATTGGGTGTAAGCAATGTGATTCCTTTTACATAGGTCAGACGGGAAAGGATTTGCAAACGCGTGTAAAACAGCATCAATATTCCGTTAGAACGGGACAGTTGTCCAGTGCCCTTTTTGTCCATTTGTCAGAGTTATCCCATTGTATTGATTGGAATAATGTTTCAGTTTTGTTTCACTCTAGCAACATTGTTAATAGAAATATTCTTGAGTCGGCTATAATTCAACTTACAAATAACCTTAACATGAGTAAAGGTCTGTTTCAACTTGATCCCGTTGCTCTGAATTCCTTCAGAATGGATTTAAACAAAAAGGGCAGGTTGTTAAATCTTTGGTAAAAAATTTGTTTTTGTCTGTTGTTTCCCTTACAATTTTATTTTTCAATTTTTTGCTGTATGAGTGTATGTGTATGTATGTATGTGTATGTGCGTATGTGTGTGGTCATTGCAGTTAAATGTGTTTGTATGTATATGTGTGTATATGTATGTATGTATGTGTGTATATGTATGTATGTATGTATGTATGCAGTTAAATATATATATATATATATGTATATGTGTATGTACCTTACCTTACCTTACAACCTCACAAAGGTTCTGCGGGATGATTTCTCATTTCGTGAAGGTCAAGCTTGTATATATATATATATATATGTGTGTGTGTGTGTGTGTGTTTGTATATATGTGTGTATATGTATATATATATTTGGGTATGCGGGTATATATGTGTACGTGTATTATTTGTAATTTTTTCAAGTTATATTTATTTTTATTTCTTTATTCTTTTGCGACCTACCGTTTTCTCAGACAATAATTATAAAAACAAATTTGGTAATTTTTTTTCCCTTATGCATATATATATATATATATATATTCTGTATATATTGCGTTTATATTTCGTATATATACCGTAAATATGTTGTATATATATTTTATTGTTCTTTATATATCATCTAGGGATCATTTTGTTTTCCAATTTATATTTACTTGTACTTTTGTATTCGTTTGTGACTATAATATGCATATGTGGTAATTTTTCCCTTATAAATTGGTGTGCCTCTCTTAAAATTTATCTTTCAATTTTTATTTTTTAATAATGTGACATATATATCAATTTGGCAGCATCTATTAAATCGATTGTAAAACCTCCCTCTTGAGCTTGAATTGGTAGACTCCACTTACAATATTTATATTTATTTTTATTTCTTTATTCTTTTGTGACCTGTTCCATAAAAAAGCCATTTGAATTTATATGGAAGGTCGGCCAAAGTGCTAAAAGTGTCTTTATATATATATATATATATTATATATGTGTATATATATGTATATATATATATATATATGTATGTATATGTATTTATGGGTTTTTTTATTTGCCTGTTTATTTCTTTATGATTATTTAGGCTGTGACATATATATCACTAAGGCACTATTTTGTAATTAATTTTTTCTCAATTTATATTTATATTTATTTTTATTTCTTTATTCTTCTGTGACCATATAAATGTTGGCTCCTCCCACAATTTTTTTCTATGCTTACTATATATATGTATATATTTATATATATATATATATGTATATATATATATGTATATATATGTGAATGTGTATGTATGTATGTTTATTTTTGTAACCTATATATTGCCTTGATCTGTCCTTTCACTCCAGTGTTCCTGAGGATGTCATTAGACGAAAGCGCTTGAGCACCCCTTTGTGTTTCTTTTTCCTTCGTGGTTTTATTCATCATAAATACTTTTCACGTGTCACTTTCGTGAAATAATTTTTCATATATATATATATATATATATATATATATAATATATTATATTATGTGTATGTATGTGTATGTATTGTGTGTATATATATGTGTGTATATATATATATATATATATAATATATATATATATATATATATATATATATATACACAGGGTGGGCCGTAAGTTTCCATACATAGGAAAAATAAACACTTTGTTATGGACAACCATTTTTATTTTATAATATGCTCTACATGGTTGCCATTGTTTTGAAAACATTTCAATACGTGTTCCCCACTGTTGATAAACACGCATTAGCACAGTTGACGTTATGCTTGTAATGGCGTTGGTGATACGTTCCTTTAGATGATTTATGTCTCGTATCTTTTCCTGATACACCATGGCCTTCAAGTGCCCCCAAAGATAGAAATCAAGGGGGGTGAGATCTGGGGATCTGGGATGCCACTCCACAGGACCACGCCAACCAATCCAAGCATCCGGAAACTGCTGATCCAAATACCGACGCACGTGAAGACCATAATGAGGTGGAGCTCCATCTTGCTGGAAGTAAACTGGGAAGTTACCTTCCTCGTTTAGCAGGGATGGGAAAATCTCTTCTTGCAACATGTTAAGATACCTTTCGGCATTAAGATTTCCACTGACAAAAATTGGTCCAATAATTCTGTCACCCCATATCCCGGCCCACACCATCACTTTACCGGCACCTTGCATCTTCGTCGGACTCAGCCAGTTAGGGTTAGCATTACTCCAATAACGTATGTTTTGCAGATTAACCTCTCCATTGACGTAAAAATTTGCTTCATCAGTAAACAAGATCTTACGTCAAACGCATATTCTTAGGGTATCTGAAACATAAAAACAAACGTTTAATTTTTCCTATGTATGGAAACTTACGGCCCACCCTGTATATATATATATATATATGAAAAAATGAGGTAACCACCCCGGAATCGAACCCGGGATCTTCCGATTGCCGGTCAGATATGATAACCATTACAACACGGGCCTCACTCAATCAAATGCCGTAATTCCTCTACATACGCGTATGTAGAGGAATTACGGCATTTGATTGAGTGAGGCCCGTGGTGTAATTGTTATCATATCTGACCGGCAATCGGAAGATCACGGGTTCGATTACCGGGTGGTTACCTCATTTTTTCATTTGTTTCGTTCTCTCGCTCTCATCTTGCGCGGAATATTCTCCTATACAAGCGTCGTTCTTTACGTTAATTATACTGCGTGTTTGCAGTTTAAATGTATATAATGTACGGCATGCGGGTGGTGCCCCCTTGGGGCATTGGTTTCTGCGCGTATGTAGAGGAATTACGGCATTTGATTGAGTGAGGCCCGTGGTGTAATGCCAAGATCAATGGGTGCAAAGAACTAAATTACTGGGAAAGGTTACGAGAACTAAACCTATATTCACTGGAAAGGAGAAGAGAGAGATACACCATTATTTACACTTGGAAAATAATGGAGAAACTAGTCCCTAATCTTACTCTGAATCCCATAACTCCCCAAACAACGGTGGAAGGTAGAAACGGTAGACTGTGTCGTATTCCCAAATTGAAGACGAGACAGGGAACATCCTTAACCCTGAAAGAAAATAGTTTTGTAGTGAGAGGACCAAAACTATTTAATCAGCTGCCCAAAGACCTAAGAAACACGAAGGGAGTTGCAGTGGAAATCTTCAAAAGAAGACTTGACGCCTGGCTAAGAACAATCCCCGATGAGCCGGGCGTACCTGGCTATGTGAGGTGGAGAGCGCAAGAATCCAACTCACTACTTCACCAGGCCAACTCGAGAGGAGGGGCGACACGCTTGACCTTCGCGAAATGAGAAATCATCACGTGGAACCTTTGTAAGGTTGTAAGGTAAGGTTATAATATAAAATTCTTTTTTAATTGCAGCTATCAAAGACACACGATGAATGGAAAGAAATCGCAAATGATTCGAGGAGCAATGGAATTTTTCTAACTGTCTAGGGGCGATAGATGGCAAGCACGTGCAAATAAAGAAACCTCCCGATACTGGATATTTTTATTATAATTATAAAAACAGTTTCAGTATCGTGATGATGGCCATTGTAAATTCAAAGTACGAATTTTTGATGGCAGATGTTGGCATTAACAGTCGAGTGTCTGACGGAGGAGTGTTCAGTCGTACCAAATTTGGAAAACTATTAAATGCCCATTCTCTTCACATTGCAGAACCTCATAGTGTACTTAACAGTGCACGTAAACTTCCATTCGTATTTGTAGGTGACGATGCATTTCCTATGTCTGAAAATTTGTTGAAACCATATAGTCAGTCGGTTTAATTATGCAACAACGAAATATTTAATTACCTGCTAAGTCGAACCCGTCGTATAGTAGAAAATGCATTTGGTATTCTAAATGCTCGATTCGGTGTGTTTCAAAGGCCTATTTTGCTCGCTCCAGAAAAAGCTCAGATAGTTGTTTTAGCTTGTTGCTATTTACATAATTATTTAAGAAGGAATAAATCCAGTGCATGCATTTCTCAAAGCGCTACGAACATAGAAAATCTTGAAACAGGCGAAATTAATGAAGGATCTTGGCGTTCGAAGGTGCAATTAATGAATTTGCAAAATTGCTGCAGCAGAAATTCAACGGATTTTGCAAAAAAGATAAGGGACAGCTATTGCGAATATTTCAACTCCGAAGGAATGGTTTCATGATGGCAGCATGGATATATTTAATATTATTAATACCATAATGTCATTGTCAACCCATTTTTATTTGTTTGTAGTTATATAATAAATGTATGTATGTATGTATGTGTATGTAGTTATATTATAAATAAAAATTACTTACCAGTGTTCTTGTTTCATTATTAGTGTCTTCCTCCTCTTCGTCCTCTATTGTACTTTTTGATTGTGATGGAGTTTCTTGATCCTTCAGAAAAAGTATTTCGTCGAAATACCGAAGGGTAGATTCGTACATTTCTTCAGAACCTGCCCCGGATTTCTTTGAATCAGTAATTTTTTTCAATTCTTTTCTAAAGTTTGTTCTCGAGGAATTAAATTTCTTCTTAACTTCATCTCGTCCGGCATCTGGGTATTTTTCTCTATATTTTCTTAAAATATCATGGGCATCATTTTTCTTTTGTCTATCACTATACTCTTCAGATTTCGTCTTCCGAAGAACTGGCAACTCTCTATACTCTAATACACTCGATTATAAATCGTGTTTCATCTTTCGAAGCAGACGCATTACCGTTACCAAACATTAACGCCAGAAGTGAAAGAAGCAAACTGAAAGCATATTGCGCAATAACACACTCAGATGACGCAACATTTCTAGTGCACGATAAAAATGCACAATAAAAATCAGACAGATTTTGATTTCTTCAATATATTGAGTTAATCTTCAATATTTCTTCAATATTCACCCTAGACGATCAATAATATTGCGCAATATGAGTTATTGTGCAATAATATTGGTCGTCTAGGGGCCGCTTCAGGTAGGATTCAACGATGGGCACTGATTCTACAAGCCTATAAATTTGACTTAGTACATCGGTCAGGCAAACTTCTAGGTACGGCTGATGCTCTAAGTAGGTTGCCTTTAGAAAATCCAAATGAATGCGTACCTATATCTACAGAATAGGTTCACTTGGTGGAGTTTTTGGAATCCACTCCAGTAACTGTGGTACAGATAGAGCAGTGGACAAAATCAGACCCTATTCTGTCTAGGGTCATCCATTACTGCTCATTTGGTTGGCCTACTAAAGTTGAGAGTGAATTACAGCCTTTTTATCAACGTCACTCTGGACTCTCAATCCAAAATGGCTGTCTCTTATGGGGCCACAGAGTGATAATTCCGAATGAAGGCAGGTTGAATTTAGTGAAGGAACTTCACGCTGAACACGTGGGTGCAACAAAAATGAAAGAGCTGGCGAGATCTTATTTCTGGTGGCCCAGTTTAGATGGAAAACTCAATCATTGGTTCGTTTGGTTCGTTCCTGTAAAAACTGTCTAGAGAACAGAGATCTCCCAAGGAAAAGTCCACTTCATCCGTGGGAATGGCTTACTATACCTTGGCATAGGATCCATGTTGACTATGCAGGTCCTATAAATAATGCCTATTCCCTAGTCATTGTGGACGCCTACTCTAAGTGGGTGGAAATTTTTCCAACCACTTCCCCGACTTCGGGTGTTACTATTCGCTTACTCCGTTCATGTTTCGCTCGATGGGGTTTACCCGTAGTTCTGGTTTCCGACAATGGTACTTGTTTTACCAGTGAGGAATTTCGTTCTTTTGTCCACCTAAGTGGCAGTAGACACGTCCGGTCTAGTGTTTTTCACCCGTCTACTAACGGTCTCACGGAAAACATGGTCCGTACTTTCAAGTCGGCCTTGCGTCATTCTCATGGGGAGGAAATGCAAGAGGTGTTGGATAAATTTTTGTTTAAATATCGACTAACACCTCACACATCGACGGGGGTATCTCTTTCTAAACTCATAATGGGCCGGGGAATTCGTTCAGTTTTCGATTTGTTACGTCCAAACGAGACGTTACAACAACGAGTTTTACGCCATCAGGAAAAACGGAAGTTGTACCATGACACCAAGAAAAAGGAGAGTTATAGAAACGCAACCTAATTATCCACGGGGTGCGATAGTAGTGTCGGGGTGTGATATAAGTGATAAAATATTTTAGACAAAATCATCGCAGGCCTGTGATCTAATTTATGCTTTGATAATTTAATGATTTAATTTTTTTCCTTATTTCCTTATTTATTACAGGACGAGGAGAATGGGAGGAGACCGTCGTTCAGAGAAAACCACCTAGGGAGGAGGAGGAGGAGGCGGTGCAGCTGCAGGAGGAGGAACATGAACATGGTGAAGAGCACTTCACCGAAGAGGAGGAAGAGGAAAATTTGATGGGGGAGAGTATCTTTGGTAGCGATGCTGGGAAGGTGAATTATTTAAGGAAGAAAAGAACCGATTCCCTCATCAGAAGTGGCCGTACCGAAAACCTTCCCAGCATTGAATTTGAGCTACCAATGGCAACTTCCAAAAAATACGAATCCATAAATGATATTCTCAAAAGACACCGACAAGAGATGGCTGCTTTGGTTGAACGCCATCGCAACGAACTTGCTGAGGTAGCCATGAGGGAAACAATCTATGAAAGGTATCAGAAGAGCATTGAGGGCAAGAAACCCTCAATTTGAAATACAAACCTACAACGTCAACCAGAAGGACCATGTTATGTCCTCTCTTTCACTGTGTTGGCACGTTTGTCAACCCCGGTCGTCACATTCAACAAGTTCACTACGGGGAAATTATAACACGTGAAGAGAAAACATTTTACTATTCTCTCCTGAAAAGAAATGAGAGAAAGGCTGCATTAGCTGCGGCCAGTGAAGAGGGCCAGCGGCCACCAATATCACGAAGCGAGGCACAGCTCCGTGATATTGGCCGTAAGATTCTTAAAAAAGAGAGAGAGAGGCCACCAAGAAAAGAGAATTACCTCAACAAGAGTCGGTGCCACCGAAGAGAATAAGGCAGTGGTGTAGTGCTGTGGGAACGGCGTTCCCTTACTTCTTTTGGTAGACGGAACGGCGTTCCCTCACTATTTCAAATAAATCCGAACTTACAAATCTCTAACGTCATGAAATTTTAATTCCCATCCCTAGAAGAAATATGAGAAAGAATCATTAACTGTTTCATTTCTTTTAGCTTCGACTGAGGCAATGCTAGCCTATAAAGATCTGATGAAACAGTCACCACGGCGTACCAGTTGTTAACTTTTTTTTAGTTAATCATTCCAGTTGTTAGCTATTTTTATTGATCGTACTGGATGTCGTATATCTAATGACACTGGAAATACTGCATCTTCAACCTTGGAATATATCTTAATATCCAGTGCATATGACCTCAAAATACAGCTGAAATTGGTCAGATTTCAAAAGATTTCCCGGGGGGCTTACAGTGCCCCCGGACCCCCAGCTGTATGGGCTCGCATCTTTTTACTATTGTTAATAAATGTGAGGGACAAAATTTCCTTATTAAAATCTTTTGTAAACATGATAAAATTAGTTATTATTATTATTATTAAAACCTTAAGTAAACATGATAATATTATTATTAAAACCTTGTGTAAACATGATAAAATTATTGTTAAAACCTTAAGTAAACATGATAATCTTATTAAGATTAAAAACCTTATGTAAGCATCAAAAACTTATTTTTATTAACCTATTCTAAACATGATAAACCTATTATTATTCGAAAGAAAATATTAATTTAAATAAAAAAACAAACTTGCTTGTCTTTTAGCGTCATAAGGAAGATTTTAAGGTTATTATGTATTTTATCACACTCAGTCATTTTACACACCAAAATACATTTTTCTAGTAGTATTTGATGTGATTTGTTCAAATATGACCTCCATTTCCGTCGGAAATGAGATCCAACAAAGTTATAGTACTTTGAAGTTTGGCTCATTTTCAAGGGAAATGGAAGTCAAAATCTAAGCAAAACACATCAAATATTACTAGAAAAATGTATTTTGGTATTAATTAACCTAACCTAACCTAACCTTACCTAACCTAACCCTGGCTAAACGAGCCTAGAGTATTACCTTATTATGGATTAGGTGGTGGATACAGACGAGAGCTCGTTTAGCCAGGGTTAGGCTCGTTTAGCCACGGTTAGGTTAGGTTAGGTTAGGTTAGGTTAGGTTAATTAATACCAAAATACATTTTTCTAGTAATATTTGATGTGTTTTGCTTAGATTTTGACTTCCATTTCCCTTGAAAATGAGCCAAACTTCAAAGTACTATAACTTTGTTGGATCTCATTTCCGACGGAAATGGAGGTCATATTTGAACAAATCACATCAAATACTACTAGAAAAATGTATTTTGGTGTGTAAAATGACTGAGTGTGATAAAATACATAATAACCGATTTTAATGTCCTCTTTCACCACAAACTTGTGTACCTATTGATAGATTCATTTAAGGGACTTGTTCCTATTCTTTCCCGATGAATTTCGAAAAGTTATTCGATTCATCGTGAAAAAGTTACGGATCAAATTTGCCGACCAGACTTATCACCTCGGATACCTGAGGCTGAAATCGATACGGCCTAGGCGCGAAGATTTGACCTCCAAGGCACGCCCGCGACCACAGTTTCACGAGGCCTTTGGAAGAAAAGAGCGAACTCCTCCCCGGACTGCCGCCTGCAGCTGTGGCTTATGCCTGTTATTTTATTTATTTGTCGGGTTCGAAATCCCAGCTGAGCCGTGAACGGCCAAATTCTAAAGGGCAAGTTTCTACCTAAAGCCCAAGTTAAGCTAAATTAAAACTTACGGATTTGAGATCCTATAGGTCCTACCTCAGGGTAACCTCAGGGGCTGACTCGATGCGGGCCTACCTTAGACCTTAATTACATGAACTTAAAGTAAACAAAAGGGTACTATTTGTGGTCTTCTTTCTGAACCTTGCAACAACAACGCAACCTGGACTATTGCACGATGCAACAATCATGTATCTAAACAACCAAACTGAATTGCAAGAGAGCTCTCTATCAGACCACACCTTTACGTACGACCTTCCACAAACGAGTAAAAAGACGCGCAGCGTCCAAAATGATGCCAACAGTGTGACCAAACAATGATGCCACAAGAGCTCAAAAATGCTAGCTCTAAATTAAGTTAATTTTTCACTAACCTTACAATTATGAGATGGATATATATACACCTTAACTTAATATATATACAAGCAATGCTGCATCAATCAGCTTAGTCATCGTATCGCCTTGGGACAACATGGTTCTTCCTCTTCTTAGATTTTCTAACACTCCCCACCGAAGAGGCATTGTTGTCATTACTTCTGCAAGGTTAGCCAAGCCTTCTCCATGAGGCTGTAACTCAAATGTTTCATCTTGACTATCTGTGTTTTTGCTGATTTCTAAAGCATAGAGTTTTTGTATAGGTCTCTTTAACTTTCCTCCTGAAGTCTTTACCAGTGCTGACCTAACTAAATTGTCTTTGCCAACAAACACTCTTCAATTATGCCAAGCTTCCAGCATTGCCTTGGTCTTTCATCCCCAATCATTACACTTCTCCCACCTTGATACAATTTGCATTGGAGCCCTTTACCTTGCCTGATGGGTAATAATTGAGTTCTGGCAAGTATTCCATCTGCCACCTCTTCCATAACTGATCTTGTAGCTCTTCAAGGTACTGAACCGTCTGGTTAACTCTCCTCGAGTGCTCTGGATAGGCTGCAAGTCTTCTGGCACACTGGGGTTTGATGTAATTTACCACAAGAAAATGATTTGGTGTCAATGGCTCTGCATCCTGCCTACTGTTGTAAACAAAAGTGATAGGCCTACTGTTCACCATTGCTTCTACTTCACATAAAACAGTAGAGAATTCTTCTTTGCTCAAATGAGCATTAGCTAAAAGTTTTCTTTAATGGACACTTTACACTTCTCACTAGCTTTCCCAAAATCCTCCCCACCATGGTGCTCTCTCAACAATAAACTCCCACTGTACCCCTTGGTGTGAAAAGTAGGATTGGAATCCTTCCTCTTTTAGCAAGGACCAAATTTCTTGGAGTTCCTTTGCAGCCTTTTTGAAGGTTTTTGCATTATCCGATATGATTTTATTTGGGAAACCCTTCTGTTCACAAACCTTTTAAAGGCCAAAAGAAATACATCACTACTTAAGTTGCTTACCAACTCCAAATGGATTGCTCTGGTGGTAGCACAGGTGAAAAGACATATATAACCTTTGTTAGACTCCCTCGCTCATACACATAGACTGGCCCTGCAAAGTCTACTCCCACTACATCAAATGGGGCAGTATAGACACACAAGTTTCTCTTGGAAGTGGGGCCACCTTTTCATAATAAGGCTTTGCACTCAACGCTTGCAAACCACACATTATGCAAGACCTTTTTTCACTACTTGTCTAATTTTGGGAATCCAATTGTTGTCTAATCTCTATTATCACTTCTCTAACTCCAGCATGTAACAGCTTATGATGAGTATCCAGGATCAAAAGGTCCACAAAGTGCCCCCCAGAAGGTAGCAAAATTGGATGTCTTTTCTCCTCTGGAAGCCCAGAAAACTGTAGTCTACCTCCTACTCTCAATAAATCTGATCCAAAAACACATCCAAACCCTTGAGCGCAGAATGTGTTGGTAGAACCTGTATGGATGGCTGGTGAGCAATTCTCTCTTCACCAAATTTTTTCTTCTGCATATATACCACCCAGTATTTCCTGGCTTGCTGAATCATTACTGTTCAGAATTCCTTCCCTTCTTGTTTCTCCCTTAATGTTGTTGGTAAATCTATATATCCATGCTGTCACTCTTAACAATCTTTTCAGACTGCTAATGTCCTCAAGCCTCAATATGGGGTCCTGCTGCATAACTTGACAACTGTTCACAGTGCATTTTCTCACCTCACTCACCCATGCTTCTTCAGCCTGGCATTCTCCTACAATAGGCTGATTAGAAGGCCAGTTTTCACTTCCAAGTTTTAGCCACTCTGGCCCATTCCACCACAAACTTGACTGTGAAAGATCTTTCACTGAAATTCCTCGTGTTGGTAAATCAGCGGGGTTTTGGATGCCTGGACAATGCTTCCATTGCTTGGGATCTGTGTGCGCTTGAATTTCCTCCACCCTATTGGCAACAAATGGTTTCCATTTCCTTGCCTGACTTCTTAACCAGTGCCAAACTATAGTGGAGTCTGTCCAATAATCGTTTGGAATTTCATAGAGGGCCAAAGACTTTCGCACTGTAATTGCAAGCCGACTAGCAATAACGGCACCCATCAATTTCAACCTTGGAACCGAAAGCCTTTTCAAAGGTGCTACTCTACTCTTTGCAGCAACCAACCTGCAACTTACTTCCTCTTGCAATGCGCCTCTTATATAAATACAAGTTGCATAGGCTTCCTCACTTGCATCACAAAGATGTGCAGCTCCAAGTTGTCTGGACTATTGTTCAACTCTCCAAAGTACCATCTTGGGATTTCAATGTCTCCAAGATGTGCCAATTCTTTGAACCAATATTTCCACCTTACCACCATATGATCAGGTAACTCTTGGTCCCAACCAAGTCCAATTTCCCAGAGGCTCTGAAACCAAATTTTTGACTTTATCACAAATGGAGCCAGGAATCCAAGAGGATCAAAGACCTTCGAAGCCAAACTAAGAGCTGTACGTTTTGTCCACCTTGTCTCATTCTCAGCCAGCTCTACTAAAGATTTCCCATTGAAGGTAAACAAATCATCATCTTGCTGCCAAACGATGCCTAGCACCTTTGCGTCTATTGCCCACAACTCCTTAATACCAGAATCCTCAATACTTTCTGCTGCATCAGGTACTACAGAGGAATGACTCATAAACTCTTGTAATTGCGAATGATTGGTCTGCCATTTTCTGAGCTCCATGCCAGCCTCCCTCATTATAGCTCTAGCCTCCATGAATATCTGTTTAGCCATTTCTGTATTATCCACGGAACATAGCAAATCATCAACATAAAAATTTTTCCTTATGTGTTCAATAGTGTTAGGATAGACTTCAGAATATTTCTTAAAATGGTACTGCATAGTAGCTGCCAACAGAAATGGACTAGAGCTGAGGCCAAACAACACTGACTTCATTCTATATGCTTGAACCTTAGGTTCATTTTCCAACAAGTCTTTCGTATCCACCCACAGATACCTTACTGCATCTCTGTCCTCTGGTTTTAACTTTATCCGCAAAAAGGCTTGCTTCACATCTGCAGTCAATGCTACTCTACCAAACCTGAATCTCAGTAACAAGGAAAATAAATCTGCATTTAAATTTGGCCCAGCATCCAAACAGTCATTCAAGGACACACCACCTTTGTCCTTGGCTGAGCCATCAAAAACTACCCTCAGTTTGGTGGTAGTTTTGTCTCGCCGTACCACTGCATGGTGTGGCAGATAATGTGCCTCCTGGCTCACCAGCTCACCTTGCACCCTTTCAGCATAGCCCTCCCTTACATAACTTAGGATGGCCTCATCGTATTCAATTAACAACTCATTTTTTCTTAGCCTGTACAATGAAGTCTCCAACCTCCGATTAGCTAGCTGAAGGTTTGAACCGGGTTTGCAAGAATCCTTCCATGGTAGGCCAACTTCATAGCAACCATCTCTAAACCCAATCCCTTTTTCAAATTGCTCTAAAACATCATTGTTCACTGTACTTGCCTGGTTGTCCTTTATGCCAATAGATTCAAGTTCCCAAAACGCTTTCAAATGCCTTTCCAGACCATGGCTGTTCTCCTCAATCTTAACAAAAAGAGCCTTAACTTCCATTTCATTGCAATAACTACCATGTAGCATCCAGCCTAGCTTACTTTCAATAGCTACCGGGCCTTGAGATGTACGGACAATATTACCAGTGATGAAGTCCCAATAATAGTCAGCTCCAATCAAAAGACTAATATCTTCTGTTCCCTCAAACTTATTATTGCCCAAATTAATTCCTTTAACTTGCAATTCTTGGACACATGCCATATCTAAACAAGTAGTGACTGGAGCACAAAGTTCCTCAATCTCTACAGCTTGGACCTTGATAGTGGGACTTTGCGGTAACAACCCTTTAACCAGAACTTCTACCTTCTTAAATTTGGTTCGGTTTTGAACGGAACCCCCAAACCCAGAAATTCTTAAATTTTCCCTCTTAAGTTCTTTAAACTTCAATTTTCTGGAAATTCTGGTCTTAATAAAACTACACTGGCTACCACTATCAAACAACACTCTTACAGTAGCTTCTCCCTCATTCCCAATTAATAAGGCTGCAGTTGTTTGCAATAATCCCCCTTTACTTTTACTCCCTTGCATAGCAGTGGCATGTGCCACTGATGTCTCTACTTCTGGGGTAGGCCTACTAAGAGTGTTTTCACACAATAATGGCTGATGCCTACCATGACATTTTTTGCACAAAATTTTAAACTTACAAAACCTTGCTCTATGACCTTTCAAAAAACATTTAAAACATGCTGTGGACTTAGTTACCCTGTCCTTTCTCTCCTCAAAGGGTAAGGCCTCAGCCACCTCACATTTATATGACTTGTGGTTGCCTTCGCAAAATATGCATTCCTTGATTCCCTTTAATTTATTCTCAGAGGAGGCATGTAGAGCTGACACTGTACCTGGGCTATTCCTTTTTGTGGAAACTTTGGTGCTGTGCCTGCCTTTGTCCCTTGTTTACCATCCCACTGTGCAAACTCAACTCCCTCTCGTCTTGCTAATTCTGTGCCTAAAAGACTTAACATCTGCTGAAGGGGGATGTACACATGTTCTGCAGAGTGTCCCCTACTTAATTCAAGCAAAATTGAGCTAGGCAATTTAGACTCCAGTGTAGGAACCAACATTATACCATACTTTTCCATTCCTACACCCAAGTTGTCCAGGGACCTAGTTCTAATTTCAAATTCATCATATAACTGCCGTAACTCCTTGACACTATTAGGATTATTAACAGGAGGTATAGCTAAAAGTGCACGGAGGTGGCTTTTAATTAAGATCTCTGGCTTACCAAACCGTTTCTTTAATATATCCCAAGCCACATTATAATTAGCCTCTGTTAATGCTAATCCTGCTATAGTCTTTGCTGCCTCCCCTTCCAAGAGGGACCGCAAATAATTAAACTTCTCCACGGCACTTAACACTTGACTAGAATGAACTGCTGATTGAAAACTGTCTGCCCATCCTTGCCATTCCTGAATACTCCCAGAAAATGTTTTGAGTACAAGCCTCGGTAATTGAACTACAGATCTGTTAACCTTAACTTCACAAGCATCATTTGTTGAGTGTTGTGTTTCATTATTAGACCTGGTCTCTAACTGTACTGAGCTGCTAAACTCTTTTGCTCGGAGGCCTACGTTAATCATATCATCAATAATCTCTTCAAAGTAAATTATGTTATTTTCTATTTCATCCTCTTCTATAAGAGCCTCAATTTTAACATTTACCTCACTTAGAGCAACCTTTTTAGTTTCTAATATGGCAAGCTGCGCAGTCACTAAGCGTAAATCCTCTTGCTCTATGGCAGAATCTATAGTGGCAATGACCTTTGTAATTAGACCTTTGTAGGCACTTCTCCTTTTTATAAATTTGTTCAATTCAGATGCACTCATCTTCAATGTAAACAACCCTTGGGCTCAATACCAAATGAGCTGAATTGGCAGAAATACTTAACCAAACTGATCAAACGCAAATTTTACTTTCAAATAAACTGAATTGCTGAGTGGGGTACTAACCAAACACCAGTATGGAATACCAAATTTTCCACCCCAGGACCTTAATTCAATAATGACCCAAAATTAACCAAACCGGAAAAAATGTAGGCCAAAAACGACAGACGACTGGCCAAGTTTCGCAATTGGCGACCAAACTTTACCCTGGGACCTTAATTCAATAATAACCCAAAATTAACCAAACCGGAAAAAAGTAGGCCAAAAAACGACAGACGACTGGCCAAGTTTCGCAATTGGGCGACCAAACTTCAATAATAACCCAAAATTAACCAAACCGGAAAAAATGTAGGCCAAAAACGACAGACGACTGGCCAAGTTTCGCAATTGGGCGACCAAACTTTTCAATTCAATAATAACCCAAAATTAACCAAACCGGAAAAAAGTAGGCCAAAAAACGACAGACGACTGGCCAAGTTTCGCAATTGGGCGACCAAAATTTCAATAATAACCCAAAATTAACCAAACCGGAAAAAATGTAGGCCAAAAAACGACAGACGACTGGCCAAGTTTCGCAATTGGGCGACCAAACTTCAATAATAACCCAAAATTAACCAAACCGGAAAAAATGTAGGCCAAAAAACGACAGACGACTGGCCAAGTTTCGCAATTGGGCGACCAAACTTTTTACCCTGGGACCTTAATTCAATAATACTCAACCCGTCTAGGCCTAACTTGGGATACAATTTGCACAATCAGAACTTTGCCGAAAAATAGTCACTGACTCAGTCTTGGGGTAGAAATCCGGTTCTGAAGGACCATGTTATTTTATTTATTTGTCGGGTTCGAAATCCCAGCTGAGCCGTGAACGGCCAAATTCTAAAGGGCAAGTTCTACCTAAAGCCCAAGTTAAGCTAAATTAAAACTTACGGATTTGAGATCCTATTAGGTCCTACCTCAGGGTAACCTCAGGGTTGCTGACTCGATGCGGGCCTACCTTAGACCTTAATTACATGAACTTAAAGTAAACAAAAGGGTACTATTTGTGGTCTTCTTTCTGAACCTTGCAACAACAACGCAACCTGGACTATTGCACGATGCAACAATCATGTATCTAAACCAGTGGTTCCCAACCGGTTTTGGCTTATGGCTCCCTTAGGAACCTTATTTTTTCCTGTGGCCCCCATAAGCATTATTTTCAGTAGGTAATATGCAGATTAACTCTATTTTACAAAAACAAATATATATAAAGGATATATTAAAACAACTTTGTATTCAGGTACAATATATTTGTCACATAGGACTATAAACATAACAAAAACTAAACAGTGGCTAACAAAAATTTGCAGTTATTTACTTATATTATGTATTAATTATAAAAAAATATAATCAAAGAAAACTGTACTTATAGCAATCTATTATAAATTAAAAAAACTAGTAAAATTACTACAACTTCGCAATATTAGGGTAAACAAATAAGAGCTACTTACACACTACAGCGACGATCCACGTGGTAAACAGACTGTAAGGATTTCAACCTGAAGTATTTTTATCAAGTCACAACGCTGCCAGGCGCATCATAACGATCAAGCGCACAATGGAGTGCGCTGCACAATAAGCTTGTAAGATGCAAAATATTTGTTTACAGATAAATTCAAATTCTATTATAAAATATCTAAAAAAAAGGAAAATATATGTATTAATAATTTTTTAAAATGTAATTCAACTACATAAATTAAAATTATCTATTGGCCTAACTATAATTTAGGCTTCAATAGGTTGAGTCCTGTGGCCCCCTTCATGGAGTCTGTGGCCCCTCTAAATCTTAACATTTTCCTGTGGCCCCCTTCAAATGTGCCATGGCCCCCGGTTGGGAAACGCTGATCTAAACAACCAAACTGAATTGCAAGAGAGCTCTCTATCAGACCACACCTTTACGTACAACCTTCCACAAACGAGTAGAAAAGACGCGCAGCGTCCCAAAATGATGCCGACAGTGTGACCAAACAATGATGCCACAAGAGCTCAAAAATGCTAGCTCTAAATTAAGTTAATTTTTCACTAACCTTACAATTATGAGATGGATATATATACACCTTAACTTAATATATATACAAGCAATGCTGCATCAATCAGCTTAGTCATCGTATCGCCTTGGGACAACAATGGTTCTTCCTCTTCTAGATTTTCTAACAATGCCCATGTTACCAAGAGCTTCGGGTTTAGAGCGGAAGAAGGCCGCCCAACCTAAAAGCATCCCCGCAAGCACAGCTTTAAAGACAGGCGACGGCGCGCGGGACCCTCCAGTGACTGCGACACACTTCGGCGGCAACTGTGTGTCTATACACCTTTCTCCCGGCGAGCTGATTCCAGGGCCCACGGCGCCTATGAAGAAAAGAATGAACTCCTCCCCGGACGGGCGCCAGTTGCTGTGGCTCTACTCCCGTTGCCAGGAGCTTCGGGCTTTTGAACGGAAAAAAGCCGCCCAACCTCAGTGAAGTCTTCCACACACCTCGTTCCGTAATACTGAAACGTCCTCGGTCTGCTTCTCAGCCGAGTGCTTGCTACTACCACCAAGATCTTCACCGACTGCGGCTCCTATTCGTTACCGTTGAATTTCCACAACGTCATTCGATTCATCTTGAAAAAGTTACGGATCGAATTTGCGGGTCTTCCCTTATCTACATTAGTTTACCGAGCAGAGACTTAGCACCTTGGAGACCTCTTGCTGAAATCGTTACGGCCTAGGCGCGAAGATTTAACCTCCAAGGCAGGCCTGCGACTACAGTTTCAAAGACTGACAACGGTGCAAGACGTCGCAGCAACCAGAACGCACTTCATGGCACCCGTGCGTGTCTATACCCTTTCTAGCTGCGAGCTGATTCCAGGGTCCACGAGGCCTTATGAAGAAAAGAAATAACCTCCTGCTCCTCGGACCGCCGCCTGCGGCTGTCTCTCATGCCCATGTTGCCAAGAGCTTCGGGTTTTGAGTGTAAAAAGAACGCCTAACCTACAGGGCATCCCCACGAGCACAGTTTTAAAGACAGGCGACGGCGCGCGAGACGCTCCAGTTACTGCGACGCTCTTCGGCGGCAACCGCTTATATCTACCCTTTCTCTCAGCGAGCTGATTCCAGGATCCACGGCGCCTTTTATGAAGAAAAGAGCGAGGTCCTCCCTGTACCGCCGCCGGTTGCTGTGGCTCCATCCCGTTGCCAAGAGCTTCGAGCGTGCGAAGTTCACCCAACTTCAGGGTCTTCCTCACGCCTGGTTCCGTAATATTCAAACGCAGTTCACGAGGAACCCTCTCCGCTCAGTCCTCGGTCAGCTTCTCAGCTGAGTACTTACTACTACTACCACCAAGATCTTCACCGACTGTGGCTCCTATTCGTTCCCGATGAATTTCGACAACGTCACTCGATTCATCGTGAAAAAATGGTTCAGGTCTATGAGAATGGGGTCGAAACCTTAAAAATGGTTACGGCTACATTTTACTTTATGTGGCTACTTTATTTATGCAGCTTTACTTTATACAGCCACATTTTACTTTCTGTGGCTACTTTATCTTATACAGCTACATATTATTTAATGTAACAGATCGACAACCCCACTTCGTGGGGGGTGCGTGTGTGCCAGAAAAAACCTTAAAAAATAGGTAAAATATATTTAAAAAATCATTTACAAATTGTTAGAAACATAGGGTTTATAAACTTCTCACCACTTAAATGATAATTACGTATTGATCTCCCACATGAGGCGGGGTAATGGGGGATCTGAACCCCGGGTCTTACAGGTAACAGATTTAAAACCTATACTCTACGTCAGTAACAGGTATTGTGTGCAAGAGACATGGGTCGATTACCTATTGATCACTCACTTTGTAGTTTGTAGTCCCGGGACAAGTCTACAAACTATCTCCTTCACAAATGAAAGTGTCTAAATTTTTCTTAAAATTAACTGACCAGCTACTGTTTACCATATCATATGGCAAGTCATTCTAAAACTCCATTACTATATGACTAAAAACGTATTTTCATAGATCAAGTGTACAAGTCTGCTTTCTAATTTTCTTATGTCCACGAGTTTTCCCATCAACCTCTAGTGAGTAAAAGTTATGTACATCTAAAGTGTTCAAACCTGAAAACATTTGAAAGTGGGAATGACAACACACTGCTGTGCTCAACGTTGCCAACCGTGCGATAATTATCGGTGTGCGTACGATAATTTAACCTTTGACACGATAAACGATACCTTTTCCTATTATCGTACGATTTGTGCAATAATTTTAGGTTCGAAAGCTGAGATCATGGCATTGTTTTTCGGTTAACCTTCGTAGTTATAGGACGTACCTAGAATTGCTTGAAATCAAAGAGTTTAAATCAGATTACTGAAACAAGTTAGTTTCAGCCTGGTTATACATTTTATACCCTGATAGTGTAACCATCAAACTTAATAATCCACTTTTCTTACATTAAGTGCAGACTCTAAGTGTCACAACAAAGGGCCAGGCTTTGCCTGGCTAAGGCTTGGCCAATTAGGCCTAGGCTCATATACTGAGATTCGTACTTAAAACTTCTATCGATTGATAATTACGATTTAGACTTAACCCACTTGGTTATTATGTATTTTATCACACTCAGTCATTTTACACACCAAAATACATTTTTCTAGTAGTATTTGATGTGATTTGTTCAAATATGACCTCCATTTCCGAAGGAAATGAGATCCAACAAAGTTATAGTACTTTGAAGTTTGGCTCATTTTCAAGGGAAATGGAAGTCAAAATCTAAGCCAAACACATCAAATATTACTAGAAAAATGTATTTGGTATTAATTAACCTAACCTTACCTAACCTAACTGTGGCTAAACGAGCCTAACCCTGGCTAAACGATCCTAACCCTGGCTAAATGAGCCTAGAGTATTACCTTATTATGGATTAGGTGGTGGATACAGACGAGAGCTCGTTTAGCCAGGGTTAGGCTCATTTAGCCACGGTTAGGTAAGGTTAGGTTAGGTTAATTAATACCAAAATACATTTTTCTAGTAATATTTGATGTGTTTTGCTTAGATTTTGACTTCCATTTCCCTTGAAAATGAGCCAAACTTCAAAGTACTATAACTTTGTTGGATCTCATTTCTGACGGAAATGGAGGTCATATTTGAACAAATACTACTAGAAAAATGTATTTTGGTGTGTAAAATGACTGAGTGTGATAAAATACATAACCTATCACTTTTTTAATTGTAACCTAGTCTCTGAATAGGATAGGTCCATTGTGTTAGGGGTCCTCGGCTCAGCTCGGGCTTTTGCCTAGCCTGAGTATGGGGGATTCGCCTGGTTACGATATGGATGCCAGTTCGGACCTCGAGAGGTTGCGAGGTAAGAGGTTGCATGAGTCTGATTCAGAGGAGGATGTCTCTCTTGCTCCATCAGTTCTTCGGGCTCATTCTCCTTCTTTGCGTTCGCCCCCACCAAAGGTTCGGAGTAGAGAGGTGGATGGGCCTTGTGAGGCTGGTGTGGTTGGAGGGGATGTTTCTCCCCAATCTGGTCTCCAGGGACTGGATAATGTTGGGCCTAGCCGGCCTCCTCCTCCTGCGCCTCTGGCCCCTGTAGATTCGGAGCTCTCAGACCCAGTGAGGGCATCCTTTTTATATAAAATTACTCCCAAGAAACAAGATATCTCTTTTGCGTCAAGACTTTTGGCCTTTAGCATAGGACTAAGGGATTTTCCTTTCCATGGGTTGGGTATGCAGGCACCAATTTTCCAGAGACGCTCTGGCACGGTGCAAATAAAAACTACCTCTGCTCTTCCTTCCCAGTTTTTGGGAACTCCCTGGAAGTTGGGCCCATGGGAGGTGGATTGTTCTTTAGTTAACGATACTCATATTGTGCATGGTGTTATAGGACCTATAGATTTGGAGGAAGATCTACTAGCTATTAAGGATGAGTTAATTCATAATAATTATCCAGTTGCAACTGTCAGTAGACTGACAAAAAGAACAGGTTCAACATATATTCCAATTCAACAGATTAAAGTTTCTTTCAATGCACAAGTTCTTCAGGTAAAGATCTATATAGCATATATCCCATATAGAGTTCGTCAGTTTATTCCACATCCAATTCAATGTTATCAGTGCCAGGTATTTGGTCATATGGCTAAGTCCTGTAGGACAAAAACAGTGAGATGTGTTTATTGTTCTGGAAATCATGTTGTCTCCTCTTGTCCAAAGACTACTAAAATTTGTGCCAATTGTTCAGGTCCCCATACAGCTAGCTTCAGTGGCTGTTCCTATTTTAGAACAGCGCAGGAAATAGAGAGGCTCAAACTTACATCTAATCTCTCTTATAGTGAAGCTAGATCTGTTCTCCGAAATCAGGACCCTACTGTAGTTTCAGAAAGAACATTTAAAAGTAATGACTTTCCTGTTCTACCAAAACCTATTATGTCAAGAGAGGTGACTCAAGGCTTGGATGTGGTGGATCCCTCTCCCCCCCTTCAGAATTCTTGGAGTGGAGTTGTGAGGGGAAGACCTGGCTCGACTAAGGGGTCATTCTCTGTCAGATCAACCAGTGCCTAACACCCTCATCTCTCAGATTTTGCTGAAATTTGGTTTATAGGGAGTTTGTGGGCCCTGAATCCATTTCTGAAATTATAAGGTCAATCCAACCAATGGTTCAAGAGATATGACCTCGGGAAATTTGAGGTCACTTGCGAGGTCACTAACATTTGGCGACCCATAACTTGGGTAATAATGGTCACAATTATATAAAAGTATATATATTTAGAATCAGAAAACGACAAGGAATCCAAATATGCAAGTTTTAGAACTCTAGGTTGAAAAATAAAAAAGTTACACTGTAACTAAAATTTGAGGTCACGATTTGACCTCTGGGGTATCAAATGAGAATTATTTTTTTAAATGTAAAAATGAAGGCATAGGCATTGGCTATTAGAATCAGCAAAAAAAAGTTTGTTTATGTTAGTATTTTCATGTAACTAACATATAAGTGAACACCATATTCATAAGTTGTGCGTCAATTCTACCTATTTTTTCATACTTAAGCTCATAATTTGACCTATAGAAATTAAAATTACATTTTTTTATAGATATAAAAACAAAGGCAAAAAATGTAAAATTGTATTTCACTGCTAATCTACACTGGCAATAATAGTTATAATAGTGAAAGGGGAAGACCTACTTAGAGGATTCATGTGCTAGCCTAATACAATTTTTGCATGCTCGATGCTCTCATCAATTTCTTTTTGGAAAAATGTATTGAATTCTGCTGCCTCCTCTTAGGGTAGGACAACTCATTACAGTTAATATATGATGTCCTGGCACTGCACATGAATCCTTGTTTGATGGATAATAATATGCACTTGATCCTGATGACCCAGAGGGATGTAGAAAGTTCACAGTGAAATCATCAAACTCTTCACAATATTCCTCCACAATTCCATACCAAACTTGCATGTCATAAATGCAGCCAACATACTCTCCTGGTTTGACACATTTTAGGTTACCAAGCATTGCAGGTTCATTAGTAAAATGACTTTTCCTTATTCTTTTCTTTTCTCCAATGCCACTTGAAATGGGATACACCATCAGTTCTTCCTTGTTTAGGGGAACAAATCTATGATATTTCTGAGTTTCAGGAATAGCCCTACTATCCTTGAATCGATGTTCCAACCATTCTTCTGCATCTTTCAAATCAGCTGTAGTTACAAAGAAAAAATTTATCTTCTTGCTCAAGTTTTCTTCACAAAACTGAAACATGTGTTCTGGTGTAAGAATTTGCCTCTCTGTAGTTCTCTACAAACTGGCACAAGCAGTAGCTCTTTTCACTGTTCCTCCAATCCCATCACATGCATTTTTGCCATGGGATGTAGCAAAGAAGTGCCATTCACAAGACAGACCAAAATCCTCTTCATGGTAACAGAGATTTGTGAAGTTGTATCTGTTCTTATATTGGCCAGCACATCCATCTGAGAAATAGTGCACCTTCTTCAATTGTGGGCATCTGAATTTAACATATGTCATAAGCTTCAATATGAATGAGTAAACCATTATAGTGTTGTGTTTTAGTGATGCAGATAAGAAACAGACACTAAAATGGCTAAGTTCCTGGTCTGCAGATGATCTATAATAGATGACAAAAGGGTGAACTGTACACTGTGAATTGTCCCAGTGAAACCCTTGGGCAGCATCCTGGACAATGAAAGAATAATTCTCAGAGAAATCACCTACTATAACTACCTCGCTCTGAGGTGGTAGTGTTTCTTTCAACTGCTTGAAGTACTGTGATTGTTGCTGAGCAACAAAGTGATGACGAACCATGCAGGATATTTTCATGCTTAGGGATGATAAGTATTCATGAAGTGGCTCCACCTTATCAACCATTGTACAACGGTCAACAGTCACCCATTGCTTGTAAGATATTTCATTTGGAGCTGATTTCACACTGTCAAGTAACTCAAGAAAATCCAGGACACCCTCTTCTCTTGGGCAATCATTGCAAAGTTGCATCATGCAAGTCTCTCTTTCTGTACTGCAGACACTGTAATCCATAAGATCCTTGTATGAAAGACCTCTTTCTCCCAATGCAGCCAGCTGCAATTTTGGATTTTGATGGCTACATGTGAGCTTAGTCTTCCCCTTTCACTATTATAACTATTATTGCCAGTGTAGATTAGCAGTGAAATACAATTTTTATTAAATTCTTGGAGCTTGAGGTCAAATTGATAGCTAAGATATAAAAATTCCTTGAAATGACAAGCAATTTATAAATATGGTGTTCACTTATAAGTTAGTTACATGAAAAGTACCAATATAAACAAACTTTTTATGATTGTTTCTATTAGTCAAGAACTCTGACTTTGTTTTTTATATCTATAAAAAATGTAATTTTAATTTCTATAGGTCAAATTATGAGCTTAAGTGTGAAAAAATAGGTAGAATTGACGCACAACTTATGAATATGGTGTTCACTTATATGTTAGTTACATGAAAAATACTAACATAAACAAACTTTTTTTGCTGATTCTAATAGCCAATGCCTATGCCTTCATTTTTTACATTTAAAAAAAAAATTCTCATTTGATACCCCAGAGGTCAAATCGTGACCTCAAATTTTGGTTACAGTGTAACTTTTTTATTTTTCAACCTAGAGTTCTAAAACTTGCATATTTGGATTCCTTGTCATTTTCTGATTCTAAATATATATACTTTTATATAATTATGACAATTATTACCCAAGTTATGGCTCGCCAAATGTTAGTAACCTCGCGAGTGACCTCAAATTGCCCGAGATCATATCTCTTGAACCGTTGGTCGGATTGACCTTATAATTTCAGAAATGGATTCAGGGCTCACAAACTCCCTATAAACCAAATTTCAGCAAAATATGAGAGATGAGGGTGTTAATTTCAATTTTTTTTGGTTGATCTGACAGAGAATGACCCTAAGGCAATGTCCCAGGGGCCTTCTGGGGTGGGGGTGGATGGTGGGGCTGTGGTCCCTGAACCCTCTACCCCTTTTGGACCTATGGCTCTGTCATCAGATATCATTAAAGTTCTATGTTTAAGTTTATTCAGCTTCACCCTTCAGAGTGGTGGTAGTCTCTCCAAGAAGACTTTGAGTACATTATCTAATTTTGTTTCTTTATTTAATGACGCTTTTCACACTGACCTCAAAACTGACTAGCTGACAAAATTCCTTGATAAACTGAAACCTAAGCCTATGCCCAAACAGAAACGTCATGTCCAAATTCGCAAACCCACTTAACATTTCATATTCAAAGGTTTCTAACCTCTTGTTGGCTCAGTGGAATGCCCGCAGTCTCCAATCTAACTTGTCAGAATTTAAACTTTTTCTTTATACCAAAAAACCCCATTTAGTGGCAGTTTGTGAGACCTGGTTAACTATAAGGCTCCAGCCTACTTTTATTAATTATACTCAGATCAGAGCAGATAGGGTTGGCCGAGGGGGTGGGGGTTTGCTATTTCTGATTCGTTCAGATTTGTGCTTTCAACCATTACCTCTCCATCCCTTTCCAGCAGGAGTTCTTGAGGTCCTTGCTTTATCTTTAAAAGTGAACAGTGGTACTTTAGATATACTCACAGTTTACAACCCACACCTTTCATTAACCACTATAGAAATTGAACACTATGCTGGTCAACTCGGTCAACAAGCTTTTATTTGTGGTGATTTTAATGGTAGACACAGGGCTTGGGATACAGGTATGTCAGGTTCTCCAACACCAACGGCCTTAAATTTATTTAATTTTATTCTCTCTTCGGATTTTGTATTATTGACTCCAGTAGATCTCCCAACAAGATTTAACATTAATAATGGAAGTTATTCAACGTTGGATCTCTCATTATGTAGAGGTAGGTTTGCTCCTAACTGTGCAGTGGCCATTGGTGGAAGCCTGGGTAGTGACCACTTTCCTGTCCTCACTGCTCTGCAAATTTCACCAGTATCCACTCCTCATAAACGACGTCCGACTTGGAAACTACGTGACATAGATTGGAGAATTTGGTCTAGAGCACTTCCGGATGCCCCTGCTATAGAAGGGACTTTAGATGAGAAAATACAGCACTTTACAGCCTTATTAGTGGAAACAAGTACCTCTACACTGAAGAAGACAACAGGAAATTTTGTTCCAAAATACCACAAATGCTGGTGGACAGGAGGATTGCAGTGTGGCAGTGGCCACCCGCCGTCGGGCTCGGCGTTTTTATTCTCATCACCCAACTCAATATAATAAGATCCTCTTAAATAAGGCAACGCTATAGCTCGTCGTACTATTCGTCAGGCAAAGCGAATTTCATGGAGTCGGTTTTGTTCAAACCTCAGTTTTACTACACCTTCCACTGAGGTTTGGACTCAAATTCGGAAAATCATTAAGGGTACAGATTCACACTTCACTTACCCTATTGTTGTAAATGGTTCCATAGTAAGTGATGTACGTGACAAAGCAGAAGTTTTGGGGGCCTTCTTCCATTCATTTTTTGGGACTGTAGCAGTTATTGAAGATGAGGAATTTTGCAGGGACATGCAGTCTTCCTTATTTCTTGATTACAATGAAGATTATAATCTGGACTTCACATTGCAGGAATTACAATCCTCCTTAAGGCAATGTGAACATACAAGAGGTGGTGCAATGGGACTGGATAATGTACATAAATATTTTCTTAGTCATCTTCCATTGGAGTACTTGCCATTTCTATTATCAGCATTCAATGATAGCCTGAGCACAGGGGTCTATCCTTCATCATGGAAACAGGCAATCATGATTCCTATCCTCAAACCACAGAAAAACCCTTCAAGTCCATCTTCATATCGTCCTATATGCTTATTATCCTGCTTGGGTAAAGTACTAGAGAGGATGGTCCATCAGCGATTGCTATGGATTTTTGAAACGTGTCACGTTTTTCGAGATTCGCAGTGTGGTTTCCGTAAGAAGAGAAGCACAGTGGATCAACTTCTGAGGTTGGAAACATTCATACGCCAAGCTCTCCGACGGAAAAAATATGTTCTTGTTATATTTTTTGACCTCAGTCGAGCTTTTGATACCATCTCCCATACTGGCCTACTTTATAAGTTAGGCGATTTGGGGATTCATGGTCGTTTACTAAGATGGTTGCACAACTTCTTGTCTAACCGCACATTTCAGGTGCTAATTAATGATGTCTACTCAACACCTTTCCCCTTTAAAAAGGGTGTACCCCAGGGTTCAGTTCTTAGTCCATTATTATTCACAGCATATCTCTCCGATATGCCAGTATTGATCCAGTTCAATCATCAGAGTTTGCTGATGATACAGCTTTCTATGTGGCAGCTAACACCCCTTTAGAAGCCCAACAGATGTTGCAAAAAGCAACAGATAAGTTCTCATCTTGGTGCAGAACCTGGGGTCTTTCCCTGAATCAAGAAAAATCAAAAATTATGTTCTTTACACATCAAAAGGTTTCAGTGAATCCTATTGTCCAAATTAGTAACACCCCGTAGCTATGGTCACATCCTACCAGTTTTTGGGAGTGGTCCTTGACAGCCCCAGACTGACTTGGTCTTGTCATATTAACTACCTGGTAACATCTTGTATGAAACGTCTAAACTCGTTAAAATCTGTTGCCTCTCATCGATGGGGTGCAGATCGATCTACGCTTCTCACTTTTTATCATTTTATCTTGGGTAAAATAAAGTATGCTGATGTTGTTTATGATTCAGCCTCTTTCACCTTGAAGAAGAAACTGGAAATATTGCATAATTCTGGATGCGCCTTATTTTGGGTGCCCGCCCATCAACTCCTATTATTGCCCTGCAGGGTGAGACTGGTCTCCATGCCCTTCAATATGATAGAGATCTCTCTACACTGAGGAAGTACTTCAATATTCTGGCTTCCCCATTTTCCCACCCCTTACGTCAGTCATTTGAGGCGGATTATCCTTTGATCCTTGCAGTGGACTGGACTGTGGCAAATAAGCCGCCATTCTTCTTTAGAGCAACTGGACTTCTTAATAAGTATCAATTACATTTTAAATTTTTTACAGTTCCAGTATTCCCTTCTTTCCCACCTTGGAGATTGCATTTGGTACCAACCTGTCTCTCTCTCCCATTTTTATATGAACCTCCTGTCCCCAAAGAAGTGATTGTGCAGTGTTTCACAGCATACTTGGAGAGAAGTATCCAGATTACTTGTATATTTATACTGATGGATCTAAGATAGATGTGCCTGGACCATCTTGTTCATCAGCTGTTTTCATTTCAAATCATAAAAGGTGTTTTTCCTGGAAACTATCCCCCAATCATAGTATACAGGCAGCAGAGTTATTTGCCATCCAACAGGCATTGTGTTTTTTAGTATCCAGAAGTAATGCTTGTAATGTCCTAATAATTACAGACTCCCAGACCTCTCTTCACCTGATCAACTCACCCACACTCACTACATATCTGGCTTTAACAACTTCTATCCATTCTTTACTGAAGACCCTCTCTGTTTCAGGTATTCTGGTTTCCTTCCAGTGGGTTCCGAGCCATGTTGGAATTACAGGTAATGAGATGGTTGATACGCTGGCCAGGGCTGCTCATTCCCTCCCTGCTATAACTTCGCTATATTTCCATCCAGGCGAGGGTTTTGCAGTAGCTAAAATGGCAGTGCAAAATGATTACAAAACCCAATGGGAGAGATTACGGCACTCAACTCTCTATGGAATGTTTAAGCCTTCCTGGGGCACAAGAAATTGGCCTGTACCTTCTTCCCACTATAAAGCTTCTATAATATTTAGATTCCGTTCAGGCCATGTAGGCCTTCAGGCTTACTTACACCGGATTGGACTAGCTTTCTCCCCATTATGTGTTAGTTGTAATTTACCAGAGACACTGTCCCATTTCTTTCTTTTTTGTCCATGTTATACTAGGCAAAGGAAAAAATTAAGATTCTCTCTTTTGCAATATGGTGTCAGGAACTTTACTTTATCAGTCCTATTAGGTGGGGATAGTTTTTCCCCCCATTGATACACTTCACTATGGACCAAGTATTCAAGTTTGTAGTGGCATCTGGGCGGTTGAGAGAGTTTTAAATCTTGCATTGTATACCGATTTTCATTCCCACAGGTTTATTAATCTGTTACCTCCTAGTTACTCCATCTGGCTGTTACTGTTGACTTAGTACTTGGTTCCATTTTTATCAGTTCATGTTTAGTAGTACTAACAGGCCTCATATTCATCCCTTTCTGAGTGTTCTGGAATTGGCCCCAGAACTGAAAAAGGTAATGGTGTGCTTTCTCTATTGCTCTCTCATCCCAATAATAATAGACCCAGCACTTGATGTAGGAACAGTGGAAGTTCTCCTGGAACAAGGTGTTTTGGTCTTGGAGGATGTAAATAGCCTTATTGGCTGAGCTCCTCCATATAAAACTTCAAACAATCAATCAATCATGGTATTATCATCTCAGTTGTTAATGTTTATGCTAATCTTTCCAATTTGTTGTGTTTCTACTTTACAATAATTTGTACAACCCTCATACAGTATGTTTGAAAAAATAAATCCAGTTGAACATGACTGAGTTTCATGTCTTGCCTGCCCTTACCCGTAATTAGATACTCGTGACAGCATGGAAAACATTTAAGAATTTCTAGTCTTTCGTCCTCATTTTAGTTTTACTTCTCGAAAGGCCAGTACATATATTTCTTTACCAGAGCTGTGCCAAGCGACGCTAGTTAATTATTAACGCATCCATTAGCGGCGCTATTTTTCAAAATAGTTAGCGGAACAGATAGCGCCGCTACATTTTTAGGCAATGTTAGACGCTAACCGCTAAGCGCTAATATAAATTAAAATTAATAGAGTCTTAGAATGGTATTCTCTATATTACGTTGCTTTTTGTGCATAATGCTGAACGCAGAATAATAAACATTCTGAACTGAGTATGTAAAGGAGGCCAATGTCTTTCCAATATACTTAGCTATACATTTCATAAAAATTAGCACCAAAATTAGCGTTAGCGTTAACGCCGCTAATTTAAAAAACTATTAGCGTTAGCGGTGCTAGAATTTATTTGCATTAGCGGCACTATATTTATGAGTTAGTGTGCACAGTTCTGTTCTTTACCACCTTATAATTGTTATAATATAAAGTGGTAATTATGTGTATTGAGTAACTCAGTCATTTTACACACCAAAATATATTTTTCTAGTAGTATTTGATGTGATTTGTTCAAATCTGACCTCCATTTCCGTCAGAAATGAGATCCAGCAAAGTTATACTACTTTGAAGTTTGGCTCATTTTCAAGGGAAATGGAGGTCAAAATCTAAGCAAAACACATCAAATATTACTAGGAAAATGTATTTTGGTATTAATTAACCTAACCTTACCTAACATGAATATGTTATTACATTATCATTTGTATAATTTAGGTCTCTGGAGTACGGGGGTGGAGCCCCCGTAAAGATCACGCATGACAAATTGATCGATATTGATCGACATTTTAGTGTCGGAAATTCAAAAATATAAAACCCTATACCGATCAATTTGTGATGCGTGATTCAATATTTCTATTGCTCGGGAGTCATTAGAATGCACTTCGTATATTAAATGCTCAAAATAATATTTGCACCGTTCACATTTCATCGCGACAAACATCTATGAAAAACTAACAGAAGTAGACTAGCAACTTAAAAGGCCTAACAACTTAAAAAGTCTAGCTCATATATCATGTTCTCATGACGTCACCAATCAAATATTGGAAGGGCGGGAAAAAAATGCAAAAAATGTCATAATATTTAAATCTACATAATTTGGTAAGGACGCATCAGCGAGCATAGTGACTTATATGAAAATGATGAGAAAATTATGCTTTAATATTTTATAATTATATTTGCTTTTGATATTCTGGGTACGATAAAACTCATATTAACCTATAAAGTTTTGATCTTTAGTTTGAAACAATATCAGTTATGATTTAATTATAATATTTGGATTTTCGTGGCCCTTCCCCCCAACTGATTTTTTTAAATTGTCGTAAGTGGTAATTACATCAATCAAAAGGTAATTTCCAATAAATAAAGGTTATAATGATGTGCATTAAAGTATTATTAAAGTATAAATAGCTCTATTCCTAAATCCTAAGCTTTAAGCTTGATTTGACTGGGTATTTGGAGGGATCTGCGGGTTCATTCAGTGCAAGCCCAACATTTTGGTTGATTAGCAAGGCCCCATTAGTTCATTCCATCCAGGTAATATCCTAACTTAGGCCTTAAAACTTTTAACAGTTAAAGAATAGTATTTAAGATGACTTCAGACTGTGACTGTAAGGTTTTTTAAGGAGGACGTTAGGGAAGGGGATAAGGCTAGCATGTGAGAGTTGTGATGATTCGTATTACTCAACCTGCATCAAAATTACAGTACAATTGTACAGGGGTATGAAGTTACCAAATATTTTTTGATTTTATAATAAGTGTTTAGCCGAGGTTAGGGACATGCTCAAAGCAAGGTTTAGGAAAGCTGCTAGCTCAGAGTCTAGTGAGCCCAAGTTAGTTGGCCTATGATTGATAGTGTAGCTAGCAAGATTAATGTAACAGGCCAGAAACTGAGTCTAATACAGGAAATACTAGAACATAAGAAATTTTGGTTAATATTCGTTTTAATGCTTTGTTCGTTTTCGATAGAAGGAGACATTCTATGACAATTTAACATAAATTTGTATTCAGGACACCTTGAAACCTCAGGGAAACTGATAAAAATCAAGGAAATGTAATAATTATTTTTTATGGAAAAAAAAAAATTTAGATGTAAAACGCAGCCATTATAGGCCATTGACCGAGTGTTTAGCTCTTTCCGCTGTTAAAATTTTGCTGGTCCTCGTCCTCTCCAGTTTTATGGGGAGACATCTCGTGGCAAAATTAGGAACATAAGAACATAAGAAATTTTTATAGTGCGCACACTAGGGGCCACTTCGGCCCATCGAGGTGGCTCCACTATGTAAAAACTGCCTGTACATTGGCAATAACCAATTTTTACAAAACTAATTAAGTAACAATTTAAAACTAATTAATTATCAATTTAAAACTAAAGATAGAATCTCTGGATCCAGAGGATCAAAGTCATAATAGGCTACTATCCACAAATATGTTACACACTACAGTGGAACCTTGCTTAACGAGTGCCTCGTATAACGAGAAATTCGTATAACGAGCCAAAAGAATGGGGGAAAATTACCTTGCATAACGAGCGACACTTTGCTTAACGAGCAAGAAATTGTTGGGGAGAATTTGTCAGGGGAGGACGAAGAAACGCCCGTAGCAGAACAACAACCCTCCAGTGCAATAAGGGAGATGCTGAGATCTTGGGAATCTGTTGTATCATACGTTGAAAAGCATCATCCTAATAAGGCAGTGACTATGCGATCTACAAATTTATTTAATGATAATGTTATCACGCATTTTCGTCAAAATTTAAAGCGTAGACAAAAACAAATGACTCTAGACAGTTTCCTCGTGAAAAAGGATCCAAAAGAAAGTGAAAGTGCCTCTAAAAAATTTAAAGCTAGTGACTGTGAGCTCGTCGAGAATGTTATTGCATTGAACGAAGACGATTCTCCTCCTTCCCCTCAATAACCCTCTCCTCCTCCCCTGTCTCTTCATTTCCTTTGCGTGCGTCAGGAGCACCTTCTCTCTTCGTAAGTTATTTATAAATTTCACCGTTTACTAATTATTTACATTCTCTTTTGGGTTAATTTTTATTAATAATCTTTTCATTTCATGCAATAATAATTTAAAAAACGCCTTTAAATATCATTATAAATATTATTTTAAGTATTTTTTAAGCATGGAACGCATTATCATATTTTACATTGATTCCTATGGAAAAAATTGCCTTGTTAACGAGCATTTTGCATAACGAGCACAATTCGGGAACGAATTATGCTCGTTAAGCAAGGTTCCACTGTATATCTATTTATAACTGACATGTAAATATATCAGATCCAAAGAATCCAGTCAATTTCATTATGGTACCCATCAATACCAGTACCGTGCCAACCAAAAATAAGTCACGGTCCATATCAATTGCGGAACAAGTCACAATTTACATCCATATACATTACAATATATATACTTAGGAGGAAAAGTGTAGGTGTGGCTGTAAAGACTGTACAGTAATGTAGAAATATGTGTGCACCCATTTTGGGTCTCCCATTTAAAGGTGTTTGTGGGGCAAGTGAAGATCATGAGTTTTTCAATATCTCACAGTACTATGGGGGGCACCGCTCGGCAGAGGAATCTCTTTAAATAGGGTGTGTAAGGACAGAGAGTATCCCCTAACCCAAGATGCTGCCTCCCTATATCCCACAACACCTGTGTTGAGCTGTGGGATCTATCACCCAAATGCACATAATATATATGAAATAAACTAGTACCATTCATGCAATAAAAATGGGCTTAAACACCATCACCAGATGTCCCTTGCAGACATCAAACTATCCAACCTTCTTTTGAAAGAATCAAGTGTATCTGAAGTCACCACTTCGGTATTATTCTACTATTACACCCGTCTAACATCCAGCAATTATTATATGTTCATTAAGTAGATTTTTTAATTCTAAGACACTTTCCTTCTATAGCGTTTCCATCGCAAATGCTTCATTTTCGAGATATAAACATTTTTTTGGTGTGTTTGTACGGTCGTTTGTGTGTTTGTACAGTCGTTTGTGTGTTTGTACAGTCGTTTGTGTGTTTGTACGGTCGTTTGTGTGTGTGTACGGTCGTTTGTGTGTGTGTACGGTCGTTTGTGTGTGTGTACGGTCGTTTGTATATGTGTACGGTCGTTTGTGTGTTTGTACGGTCATTTGTGTGTTTGTACGGTCATTTGTGTGTTCGTTTGTGTTGCCGTCACATGTCTGCCCAATCAGAGCGCTACATCCATTTCAAATTTGAATTAGTTTGCTACTGGAATGGCTTCGTGTGACATGTGTTCATTCGATTATTACCGCTGTCTTGTCGCTTTCTATGAAAATTTAGAAAAAAGTGTTGAGTTTCTACATGCTCACAGTGTTCTACCGACAGTAGTGAAGTGTCCACATTGTAAAATGGAGTGCACATATTGTCAAGACCAGAAACTGTGGCATTGTAGAAAAAGTTATGTTTTGCTTAAAACGAAGAAAAGATGGTAATGTGATTATTCTGTCTTAGATGTTAAAGGTAATTCCTGTTTTTCTTTTAGGTTAGGATAGGTTAGGTTAGGTCAAATTTGAAGGTGAAATTTGTTTTTCCTATGGTTTTTGATGTTTTGAACGAATCTGACCTTCAAAACCGTCGGGAATGACTCATTTTCTGTGATTTCCCCCACATTGCCGGCTGGGGGGGGGATCTCAAAAATGAGTCATTTCCGACGGTTTTGAAGGTCAGATTCGTTCAAAACACATCAAAAACCATAGGAAAAACATAAATTTCACCTCGAAAGGGAGACTGGTGTAATACTGTACATTTACCACCACTACTTCTGTCAGACTGTTCCAAAACTTAATTACTCTGTTTGTAAAACTATGTTTTCTTAAATTTGTTCTACATCTTGGCTTAAATAATTTCATACTATGACCTCTAGTCTGGTTATTGTGATCTTTAATGAAAAGAGACTCAAAATCTATCTTATCCAACCCTTTTATCATTTTATACACCTCTATCATATCACCCCTTAACCTCCTCCTTTTTAATGAGAACATGCTTAGATACGCCAGTCTTTCCTTATATGTCAATTGTCTTAGAGATGGGATCATTCTTGTTGCTCGTTTCTGTACTTTTTCCAGTTTTTCAATATCTTGTATCAAATAGGGGCTATTAAATTGAATGCAGTATTCGAGGAGGGGTCTCACATATGAAATGTATAGTTGCTTTATAATATTGGGTGATTTGTATTCAATGTGTGTCTGCATGAGATTGAGTCTAGCATTTGCTTTATTTCTGATTTCCATACAGTGATATGAGGGTTTAAGTTCATTAGTCACAGTGATACTCAAGTCTTTCTTTTTATCATAATTTTTAATCCAAATTCCATTCATATTGTATTCAAATTCTAGATTTTTTGGCCCAATATGCATAACCTTGCACTTATTAACATTAAATCTCATCTCCCACTTATCTGCCCAGGCTGTTACTCTGTCTAAGTCTTTTTGTATTGTCATTGCTCCTGCTACTGACTTAACATTATGGCCTAATTTTGTATCATCAGCAAATTTTGAGGTTTTACATGATAGGCCTTTCTCTAGATCATTTATATAGACAACAAAAAGCAGAGGTCTCAGCACAGACCCCTGTGGGACTCCACTCAATACGGGGTCTCCAAGTAGACTTATTTCTATTTAGATGAACTCTCTGTTTTCTGTTTCTCAGCCATTCTTCTATCCAGTCAGCTATATGACCTCTTATACCATGGGCTCTAACTTTGGTTAATATTTGGCTGGACATAGGGGCTAATGAGAAATGAGAGGTTGTGTTTCACTAGCACTATTTTTCATGCTATGTACGATGGTACTAATTATTTTTTGTTGAAATGCAAGATTATAGAAAAAATTACGTTACATTTTTATGGGGTCATTCCACGTCAAGTGGACCAATTTTGTAAAAGTGCCCCACCTCACCATGTCAGATTTTGTTCTAACTTTGCTCACAGATTCCTTTAATCCTTAAAGGAAGTTCTGCCAAGTGTTAGTTCCATATCTCATGTGGTTCTGTCACTAGGGCTCCAAGAGCATGGGCTACTTTGTCCATCACATTGAGCACCGAATTATTTGTGCCATTTTTAGCTAGTCAGCATTCCACAGTAACAAATCCTTCTGTTCTGAAAATTTGCTCCTAGGGTCAAAATTTACTGTAGATTTCAAAACTCACATTACTAGAGCTCTAGGAAGTATAGATTTTCCATAAAATATACCCAAAGTAGGCTTCAAATTAAATTTTGATTCCTGGGAAGCCACTTTTAGAAAATTATAGCTCTGGATCTACTTGACTCTGTGAGCTTTTGTGAGAAACCAAGAAAGTACTGCCCATATGCTACAAAATGTTTCAATCTGGATCTTCCTACCTGTTCTAGTTGCTGAGATATAAGGCATCAAAAATGGCCAAAATTAATTTATGACAAAAATGTCCCATCTTTAAAGCTCAAAATGATCATGTGGGACAGCTTGCACAATACTCTAACAAAAACCAATGAAAAGAGCATGTCCTGAAATACTAGGGCCTAGTTTTTTATTTTGGTGTCTTGCTTTTTTGTAGGTCTAGTAGAGCTTTGAAATTTTGTTCCATGTGATGTTTCTAGCGTTATAATTGTTATTTCAGTGGCAGTTTTATTTTTCTTTCCTTATTACCGATTATATAGTGCAGGACTAGGTGCTATGTGCTAGGCTATACATAATATTTTTATTTATGTTCAACAACATGTAATACATAACTATTGGGTAATTCCAGGACAAATAGACAAATGAAAGTGCCAAATGTACACTCCACCATCTCCAAAATTCATGAAACTTGGTGTGAGGGTTGGTTTTGGTCCAAATTACAAAAATCTGAATTTTTTTGAAAATTGGTCAAGTTGGTCAAATTTTTATGGCTTGACCAAATTTTGGTCAAATGAAAAAACCAACAATTTTCAAACGTAAATATCTCAGCTGCTAATTGTGGTAAAATAATAAGTCTTAAATGATGAAATATGTAAAATTAACTGTAGTTTCTAAATATGTATCATTTTTTTTAGGGTAACAAAAATAAAATTATGATTTTTTGGAAAAAATGTCAATTCTTTTTTTTGTTTTTGCGATTTGGCAGCGAAGATATCATTTTTCGAAAAAAAGACCAAGAATAAAAAATGTTTATTTGATGTATGTACACCATAATAAGTAATAAAAAGTCAGCTTATAGTTTATTATAAGGCTCAAAACTGAGTTTGAAATTAAGTAATAAAAATTTTTTTCTGACGACAAAGATTTATTACAGACTTGTTGGTCCAAAAAAAGACAATTTTCAAATCATATAAAAAAAAACATGTAGATAAACCAAAGGAGAAAAAATCTTTTAAAATATATGTACAATGTACATACATAACCCCTCTTATATTTAGGGACAGAATATATTGACAATAATAATGTTTAATTTATAAAGCGCTTATCAGAGTATAAAATACTCTTCCTAATACTACACGTACACAAGTCTTTGAGAATGAATTAAGAGACAGTATTCTCATCCAGTGAATCCAAATTTTAGACACTAATAATATAATAATAAGAAAAAAGAATTTGAAAAGATTTTTATAACTATTAAGTAGATACACAAATCTTAGATAAAAATTTTAGAAATATTATATAGACAATCTTAAATAGTATACATTCGATAGAATTTATTTTATCTTTGAAAAGTTATTTAATTCTTGAAGCGGAAAAATGTATTGTATTCTTGTTCCTCCTCGTAAACTTGCTTCAATACTCCCAAATATATTTTCTGTTGGAACGTGACAAACATCATCTTGCGCAGGAAAAATGTATGAGGGACATACGCCCGAAGGATGGAGAAATTTTATTAGAAAATCATCATATTCACAGTCAAAGGACTGGACTAATCCGAGCCATAGTTTATTTTCATACATACAACCCGCAAAAGAGCCTGTTTCAATTTCACGTTGAGAGACAGTATTATGTTCTTGATCTGAAGTAGAAACTCTAATGAGCTCTCTTATTTTGACTGACTGTGCACTCTGAGAGAGTGGATAAACCTTCAATGAATTCTTGGAAATTGGGACGAAGCGATGTAATTGTTGAGTACCTTTGATAGAAGCAATAGGTTCACTCAGATGTTTTTGCAAAGAAAGCTCTACATCTACAACTTCTGCCTCAGAGACGTAAAAAAAAAGTCAATAGTGGTTAGGAATTCTTGAGAGCAGAAATTGTAGAAGTCCTCAGCTGTTAAGATTTGATGGTGGAGAGGCCATCGTAAGCTTTCTCTGGCGACTGCTCTTTTTACCATTCCGCCAATACCGTCGCAGGCATTCTTCCCGTGGGATGTCGCGAAAAAATTCCACTCAGCATGAATTTTGAAGTCTTTGAAATGATGGCATAAATTTAGAAAATTTGTTTTTTCTTATACTGAGCCGCGCATCCATCTGTGAAATAATGAATTTTAGTTAGGTTTGAATTTTGTTGTTGGATGCACAGGATTAATTTTTGAGAAAACACTTTTGCAAATTAGTTTTCCTGCATTGTTTTGGAATAATAAATGAATGGGTGCACTGTACATTGCGAGTTCTCCCAATGAAACCCCTGGGCACAATTTTGTACGATGAATGAGAAGTTTTCCGCGAAATTGCCCACCAAAACACCTTCATTTTCGGGCAGAGTTTCTTTTAGATTTTTGAAGTAACTTGACTGACATTTATTCGTGAAGTGGTGTTCTTGTCAGCTGTGTAATTTTTTTGGTGAGTGATTCCATGTATTCCTCTGGAGTTTCGGTGATATCTTTTAACATACAGTGATTGACGGATACCCATTGTTTATATTTTATCTCTTCCCTCGCCATGAAGTCCAAACTTTCCAAATAATTTTTGATTCCGACCTCTTGTGGGCATCTTTTGCATCGGTGCATCATACAATCTTCATTGTCCATGCCGCAGACGGATAAAGACATTAATTTTTTGTAGTCTAAATCTTTAATGCCTAATGCTGATATTTGTAGTTTTGGATTTTGGTGATGCGTACATACGCAGACACTGAGAGTTCCGCTTTGTCCCGCAAGCACGCACCACGACGGTCGAAGATGAGCAAAGGTACTAAAGCCTATTTTGGGACTTTCATAATTTTTTGCATATTCAGCATATAACTTTCAAGTGACACAATACCAGTCTTTTTTTTTTTTTTTTTTTCACTCTCTTCATTTATTGCAAACTTATTATCTTTGATTCCCGGGCACATCCTACTATATTCGTCATTTTCATAAAACTCCCGAATGATTTTTTTCATTTCAGCTGTGACAACCTTCCCTTTCGTCATGTTTGGAATGTTAGGAAGAATCCCAAACTGTTTTTGAAGATTGCGCCTCTTACGCACCATATACTTTGTTGCTCGAAAGAAGTCAGCAGTTTTTTCAATGGGATAGGGATACAATGATAGTATTTGTAACCTAAAATTGCCATCATTACTTGCTTGAAATTTCTCATTCAACTCTTCCATAACATTTTGATACCTGAAATAGTGTATTTGACATTAAGTTTAATTAGTATATTTTTAATTAAACGTTTCATAAAATATATGTATTATATTGTCCGATTATAAAAATGTAAACAAATAAAACTTAATTTAGTATATACTTCGATGACTGTATTAAATTTAATTTAAAATGTCAAATTTCAATAACTATGTCCGAAAAGTAGTCTTGCCTCTCTAAATCATCTTCCAAACAACTTTTTTTGGATGGACCAGCTTCAGAATACGGTAGTCAATAGGAGCCCCGTAAGCAGCTTCAAAACTTCGTTTAACCTTTTCTGTTGTTGATCTGAATTTCGTAGAAGCCTTTATCTGTTTTTGTCCCGGCTTCAATCCAGCTGTAAAACAAATTCATAAATTTAGGTTGCGTGAAATAATCAAATATCAAATATTTTGTATATATGTATTCAAGTGCTGATGCTAATATTTAAAAACAGAAAACTACGAATTTGGCATTAAGAAACAAATGTCCTGAACAGAGTCTCTATTGTTTTATTACCTGTTTTAATAAGGGCTTTCATCAAATAAAGGTAAAATATTGTCGCTGAGCAAATCTTTATTGAATTGCGTCTTGAATGACAAATTCTTCCAATGGTGGTGGATTCGTGGAATCGCTACTGCTTCGCTCCATACATTCGTTAAGTATGTCTGGCTCAGGTATTGGTGCAGGTTCTGGCTCTCTGGATGAACGTTGAACATGTTCTAATACAATTGGCTTCTTTTTAATTGTGACATAGTAATTGATTTTCTTCCAAAATTCCATAGCTTGCAGCTGCCATGGCAGAGTTTACTTTTTTGATGTTACAGAAAATTCTTCTTTAGTGTTTTTTCATAGGATCGCAACAAAATTTTGTGTTTTGAGGCATTTTAAGGGTTAGGTAAATTTATGTATACTAGAAAATTAGATATATACTGAAAATCTGGAAAGAAAGCAAAAAATTATTAAAATTTAGAGGTTTTTCTTTTCATTTTTTTTTCATAATAATCGTCGATAAGCTGACTTTTTATTACTTATTATGGTGTACATACATCAAATAAACATTTTTTATTCCTGGTCTTTTTTTCAAAAAATGATATCTTCGCTGCCAAATCACAAAAAAAAAAAAAAAAAAAAAAAATCATAATTTTATTTTTGTTACCCTAAAAAATGATACATATTTAGAAACTACAGTTAATTTTACATATTTTATCATTTAAGACTTACTACACTGCCACAATTAGGAGCTGAGATATTTACGTTTGAAAATTATTGGTTTTTTCATTTGACCAAAATTTGGTCAAGCCATAAAATTTGACCAACTTGACCAATTTTCAAAAAAATTCAGAAATTTGTAATTTGGACCTAAACCAACCCTCACACCAAGTTTCATGAATTTTGAAGAGGTTACTGTGTACTTCATTTGTCTATTTCTCGTAGAATTACCCGATTATTGTTTTCAGATCAAAACTGAAAATGGCCGAATCATCAGATATTAGTAGTGTTCATGTGGGAGAACCCATGGAAACTGAAAGAAAACTGGAAGCTTGTACTATTGGAAATAAAGAGGGAACAGAGTGTCACCTGAAAACATATTCCAGAAAATGTGGTTTGAAACTGTTCACAGAGCTGACAGTTCAGGAAAGACAACTACTTTTTCTTCAAACAGGAATAGTAGTAGTCCAATTTAAGGAAGATGCTTGCATATGCTTGCACCATAAACAGCTTCTTTTGACTAGATATGAGAGTCTGCAGAAGCACTGTTGCAACTCATTTGAATATCATAAATCAACAGTACCCAAAAAATCACTTCAGGCAATTGACATTGCAACAACTCAACTGTTGAAGGAAGAGACTGGCAAAGACCAAGCCTGGACAGAAACTTTGTCCTGATTGCAGGAAATAGAGGGCTGAAATACAAAGAATCAGTTTAACATCATCAAGTGAATCATTTGATCCACCAGAAGCACAAAAGCAGAAACTAGACAGTATCAAATGCCTTTGTAAAATCTAAGTATACTATATCTACTGGCTCTTTATTGTCGAAATGGAATAGGACTCCATCATAAAATTCAGTCAAGTTGGTTAGACAGGACCTTCCATTTCGAAAGCCATGCTGGCTATCATTTATAAGGTTGCACCCTTCAAGAAGTCAGTGACTTTACCTCTAATGATACTTTTGAGTAATTTGAAAATAATGGAGGTGAGGCTGATGGGTCTGTAGTTTTTTCCCAAGTTTCTCTCCTTTTTTAAAGATTGGAGCTACATTTGCTTTCTTCCAATCCTCTGGAATTTCAGTATATATCAATGATTTATTAAAAACAATTTTAGTGCCTGTGCTATATTCTTTTTGGCAGCTTTTATGACTATTGGATGCATTTCATCTGGCCCTGGAGATTTTTCCATTTTTTATTTATCTATTGCTTTTAGGATATCTAGTTTTGTTACCCTTAATTCACTTATTTCTCTATCTTGTCCTGGTAGTATAAGATCAGGAATATCATTTAAATTTTCATTTGTGAATACTGATGAAGTATTTGTTTAGTTCTTCAGTTATTTCAAGATCATCATCTATATGGAGAGGGCCAATTTTCTTTTTCACTCTACTTTTCAAATTGAAGTGACTGAAAAACTTCTTAGGATTGTTTTTTGAATTCTTGGCTTGGCTTTTTTCCAGGTCTCATTTATGATCTCTGATTGCTTTCTCGCAAATGCTTCTTTTACTTTTATATATTTTGGAGTCTATGCCAGTTTTAGTTCTTTTGAATTTATGAAATACTTTTGTTTTTTCTCTGATTGCTCTTTTTACATTGCAGTTTATCCAAGGTTGTTTTTTATTTTTTCCAGTTCTGATTTTACACTGGGATATGCTTCCTTTGTATGTTCATTATTATACTTTTAAATTGTTCCCACATACTAGTTACTGTCTGTTCAGGCTGTAGAATATCTGTCCAATTTATTAGACACAGATCATTTACTAGTCCATTTATATTTCCTCTTTTAAAATCTGGGATTTCTACTTTATTTTCACTAGGTCTTGAATTACAAACAATATTAAACCGAAGGATACAATGATCACCTGAACCTAGTATTTCTGAAACTGAGATATCCTGGAAGGTATCTGGATTATTTGTTAGAATTAAATCTAGAATGGCATCGGCCCTGGTTGGCTCCTTTACTAACTGGGTTAAACCATTCTCAATTATACAGTCTAAGAATCTCTCATTATTTTCTGGTGTTTGTAATATTTCCCAGTCTATATGCATATAATTGACATCAACAATAATAATATTGCTTGTCATTGCTTTATTTATTTCATCAATAAGTTTATTTTCTACATACCGTATTTCCCAGCATATAAAGCGCACTTTGTTTTTCCTAAAAATACTCCAAAAATCACCCTGCGTGTTATACGGTGATGGTACACATTTTTGGTAGGGGAGGGATGGTCGTATTATATTTTGGCTGAATTACCTTTAGGGAAAAAAACATTCCTGTTATTCAGTATTTACTCTTACATTATAATGCAATTAAAAGAAAAAGGAAATTTTTTATTATTGAACCTAAATATAAAGTAATAAATGGAAACAAACTGCCATATGGTTTATTCATCATCACTGCTGCTATCCTCATGATCCTCAGCGCTGTCTTTGAAACCTGAAACTTCTTCATCACTGCTGCTCTTTGTGTTGGAACTCTCTCACTCTTTGTATAATAAGTCATCCTCAGTACCATCCAGGGCATTACTTATGCCACATTTCTTAAAAGATTTTATTATTATCTCCTAACTGCATCCCATGATGTCTTGACCCACTGACACACCTGTGGAATAGTGGACCACTTAATCCATCCTGTAGGTGTCAGTTCATGAGTTGGGGCAGCCATCCATTTATTCCATTCCTCATACATGACGTTTTTGAATGGTTTGTTTATTGATACATCCAAAGGTTGCAATTGCGAAGTAAGGCCACCAGGAATTACTGCTATCTTTCTCTTATAATTTATAAACCTCTTCTTAATTGTATCAGTTATGTGGGCTCTGAACTAATCCAACACTAACAGGGATGGTTTCTTTAGAATCCCACCAGGATGTTTTGCCCACACTCTTTCTATCCAAACTTTCATGCCATCCTCATCCAGCCAACCTTTTGGATGGACATGAACATGGATACCATTTGGTGTTTTTCTTTTGGAAGTGTTTTCTTAAAAATTAACATCGGTGGTAATTTTGTGCCATCAGCAGTGTAATGTGATTTTTCATGGCCAATTGTATTGATAGTTACTGTTTTCACTCTTTTTAAATCCACAGTTTTGTTTGATGGGACATCAAAAGTAAGGGGAACTTCGTCCATGTTTGCTATTTGTCCCAATTCAATATTTGTTTCTTGCCTTGCATGGATAATAAACCTGTGAAACTCTATGATTTTCTGTTCATACTCATCTGACATTCTCTGTGCAATTCTTGTTTTCACTCGCATTCTTAGCCCTTGCCTCTTCATAAATCTTTGGCACCATGATGATGTTCCCATAAAATCACTGATGCCATTGTCTGTTGCAATTTTTCTTGCTTCCATAATAATCATTAGTTGATACTGCTATGCCTAAGTTTCTCTCATCAATTATCCAGATTTTCAACTGTTCTAACTGCAGCCACTTAACAACTGTTCGAAAATTATGCTTTGTTTGTCCTAAGGTCTTCAGTTTCTCCTCTTGCTGTCATTCTCAAATTGTACTTTCAATTGGCAGTGGCCCAAAATATCTTGTAGCAGCTCTATTCCCATGTTCTTTTGCATATTGCACTTGAGTCACCTATAATGGATGCTGGTTCAAACACACCTATAGCTTCAGAGTGCCTAGGTTTATGAGTCTGGATTATTATTGCTAAAATTTTGTTTTATAGAAAATGAATGAAATCTATTTGTTAATTCTATTAAAACATTTTCATTTGGTTTTAAAATCCTTGGTTTCCAGGTTTTCTTTGGCATTTCCTACTCGCCCTATTTTGCATTGACCTAGGCCCAATTAAAACATTGGGTTCAGGCTTTCTGAGTTTCAGCCTCATTTACAGTATTAGACCCTGGTCCAGGCCAAACTTGAACTGCAATATCTCTATAAGTTGGTCTGGTCTCTCTCTCACTAATAGACCCTCTGGACTCATTAAATTTTTTTATTACAGTACTACACTTGTCACAAAACCACATCAAGTTGACATTAAGCTTAGAAGCAGCATTTATACCTTTATATATATCATTTGTAAGGCCTTCGCAGCTTATGTGATACCAGTCATCACAGCTATCACATGCAATAGCTCTATCTTTACTCTTAACTTCCTTTTTACAAACTCTACAGTCACTGTCAAAACCCATTTTTGTAGGGTAGGCTATGTTGCTAAGTAGGTCCAAGGCTTAAAAATTTTGACTTACCAACTTTGATACTATCAAGTTATATCAAAATAGTTACTCAGGTTAGGTCAAGTGGGAGTCTTACCTTGTGGTTAGGCTAGGCTATCAGAATAAGCTAAGCTAGGCCTGTACAAACAAGTAGGCTACAGGTAACACTGGAGTGATCTTATACCAGTCAAAAAACAATTCCAAAATGCAGGATCAATCTCAACTGCAGCCCTGGAAACATTTTTCAACACCACACTCCTGGTTTCAGTGATAAAATTGCGGAAGACTAAGTTAACAATGTTGAAATCTAGCCGAGTTGCCCAACAAACTGTGCTTTCATCATTTGTAAGACAGCTGACTTAACTACTGAAGCTAGTTTTGTTATGGCATAGAATACTGCTCATGCTCAACTTCCCTCAATTCAATTAATATTAGTCTAGCTAATCCTTAACCACTAAATTTCCTGAACAATGCTGTAATATGAATTTAATAACTTACTGGAACCTGAATTCATAATCTTTTTTCACTAATGTGAGATGAAGTGAGGTTGAGCCTAAGCTTAGCCTTAGTGCTAGAGACAGGTATGCAGGCCCAAGTGTAAGTGATAAGGATGTAGGGTTTTGATGATTCTAATTTCTCAAGTCTATTAGTTTTGGTAAATATTGGATGTTTCTCCCTGTCTGGTTTTATAATGAGAGCAAACTTTTCTGGTCAATTTTGAGGTGCTTTCCATAAATCTGCCATTGGTTTCCTGTGCAAATATGTAGTTTTTGAGATATTGTAACATAAACATATAGGATATGTTCATGTTATGAGATCTTGTAAATGACATATTACCACAGGGAACGTGCAAAACACCTTGAAATTAACCAGAAAAGTTTGTTCTCATCATTTTTGTTTAAACTAACAAAAATATTATGACAACCAATCATCAAGGCCATACAGTTGACCTAAATATCTTCTTATCTTTTCATATTAGGCACTCACTGTCACATTTCAGGCAAGTTAATGATGAGAGAATGATGCCATAATTGATAAAAACATCCAATGCTTTGTCTTCATCTAGGGCACATGACGAATCAAGTCCTCAAAGTCGAATCACATGAATGGCACATCATAATTCTATCGCAAACACCACCAAACTGAATCCAGTTAGAAAAAAAAATAGCCAGAACAGAAAATAATAAACTAATTAAGTCGCCAGAGTAGCGAAGAAATAGCCAAATCAAGAAAAATATTTTATGAAAAAAGTACATTATAGCCAAAACAGGAAATATATTTTATTAAAAAAGTACATTTGAACAAATTTGCACAAGATATATATTTTTTTAGTCAGTTTTTAATGGCAATTCTCAATATATAGTACTTGTTCAATGGCTTGTGACTGGGAGTAAAATCCAATATTAACCTTAGTTTTAAATTCGTCTTTTTTTTTGGCAGCCACTCAGCTTTTGCAGCCTCTAGTTAAGTGTTAATTAAATCAATCTAGTCAAGCATAGATATACTGTAATTCATGAAAAAGTGCTTAAGTCATTGTAATAGGTAGAGTTAGGATTGATAGGCACTAAAAAATCAATAATAGGTAGGCAAAAAGGCACTAAAGAAGCCCTAAAAAAGTCGCTTAAATAGGCACTTAATAAGCATTTCTATTTTCCCACTTTTCTCTTATTATTGTTGACTTGCAGTAAACCCATTTGCAGTTCTGATGAATATCAGGATTTTTATTGTAAAAAATAAACTAAACATCTCAAAAACCATCAAACATTTTATTTGCATCAAAGTTAAAATCCAAATATTTAAACTATCTTCTTACAAAAACTCAACTAAACTATAAATTGAAATGGCAATTGATGATTAAAAATTTTTCAAGGTTCTGTGGCGTAAATTGACATCGCCTGTCACTCAATACATTTTTATATTGAGAAAACGACCTTTCGACATCGCAAGACGTAATTGGTGCGAACTTCAAAGGTGCTAATTCGCTTGGCTCAAAGTCAACAACCTCCTGACACTCTCCCTTGAACACTGTTGAAATGTTCACTATGGTTTGCCAACCAGGATTGTGTCTGAGAACATTTTCAAATTTTGCTACCACTTCTTTCCCTATGTTACCAGGAATCTGGCTCAGCTCCTTCCTTAAATTTTGAACTATTTCCACTACTTCAACAAATGGCAGGCCTCTCTCCTCCAGCTTAGTTATGGTCCCTGGCACCCGTCCGAAATTGGCCATGATGTAGGCCAGGTCTCCTAGAAGGGTTAGACACGATAAGGCCTCCTTCGCTTCTCCTATCACGACTGCCTCATGCTCATCTAAGTTTTCAATGACCTGCAACAAAAAACAGAATTAAGATGAAATTTGCTTTGCTACTTTTGAAATGGCTGTAGAAGAATGTACTAATTAAACTGAATATGTTTCGTACCTTGGCAATTTCACTGATATTTTCAGTATAATACATTGCAGCTTGAAGCCAGGAACCCCATTGAGTCAAAACTGGCTGAGGTGGCAAGGGTGTTTCTGGAAGAGCTGCCTTGAAAGCGCAATTCATGAAGGTGCCTTGAGAAAGACCTTCTTCACCGATGATACAAGTGCATTTACATTCTGAAAATGTCCCTGGATGTTTTCTGCCACCTGATGGAGAGCATGAGCCAGGCAAGTCACATGCACCATTTTTGGATAGAAAACCTTCAGATTTTGCGCTGCTTTCAACATATATGCTGCTGCATCCGTGACAAGAAGTAAAAACTTATCATCATTGTTCTCACTTGGCCACAGAACTCCTGCAATTAAAAAAAATGAATAAATAAGTTTATATGCGCACAAAATTAACAACTTCAAATGTAATTGTGTCTCATTTTAAATGCATATGAATAGCATTCATCGACACTTACGGAGAGCATCCTACACAACTCGAGCTACTGTGGCATTATTAGTTGCCTCAAGTGGTCTCGAGAGGATCAGGTGTGGTTTTCCTGGGCCAGAGCAGTCGAGCTTACCCACCACCACATTGGCAACTTGACATCCACAGGTGTCTGTCGTCTCGTCAACTGACACCCAGAAGTTGGCATAATTGACGTCTTGTCTGATCTCTTCAATAACCTAGAAATTTCATGTAGTATTTAAGTTAATAAATACACACAATGTGCATAACTTGATAAAGAGTGATATCAACACGCTCGTTTAGCCATTCTTTTACATTTGACATAATCAAAATTTAATACAGTAAAATGACAAAAATTAAAGAAATGAAGTGAAATAAAACTCAAAATTTAAACAAAATAAATTAAAATATTAAATTATTTTAAATCAATGTGAAATGAATTTAAACCTGTAAAATGAAAATTAAAATGAAGTAAATTAAATCAACATTTAAACTTACAGATTCATATTTTGGATGGAGGTAGTTTCTCCTCAAAGTAGATTCATCGGGAATTTTCATTTTCGTGTACTTTGCTAAAAATTCTTTGTATGCTGCATTTTTCAGCTTGTTAAAAGGTATGTTTGCCACCACCATTGAAGCACACAAATCAGCATGGAACTGCTGCTGCAACTTATCTGACTCTGTGGGACTTGGAAAGAAGGGCTGGCATGTTGCAGTTTTCTTCTTAGAGTTCATCAAATGTATAGCAGTATTTTTGTGTTGGTCCAAATGGCATTTTCTCTCGCATTTTACCTGCAAAGATGACAAGTATTACTGCAAAACAAAATTACTGCGCCATGCATTAAAATAAATCAAATTAACAACAAACAAAAAGTTATTATTCTCTATTCATTATAAGAACCCAACTTAACTTAATAATTTCTTTAGATACCAATCTTTTTTTTTTTTTAGAAACTACAGAAAATGACAATTTTTAGGGTAACTAAATTATAAAATGCATTAGTTGAACGTCGAAGTTGGTTGTTCGGTTAATTAAATTAATATTAAAATAATTTAAAACGATTTGTTTTCACCACTCTTTACCAATTTATCTTTAGGATGCTATTAAATTCGGAAAAGCTCACATTATCACTCATTGTTGGAGCTCAAATTCCCTCGCATGCATTTGTTTACATCGAGTGGGTTTGTTATTTTGGATAGAGAATAAAAAATGTTGCAACGTACCTCTTTGGAACAAGGTTGGCAGAAAATAACTCTACCATCCGTAGTGAAGTTTGGGTCCTTCTTGATCAGTGGTTCACAAACGTTTTTTGTGAGGGCCAAACCAACCATCTGTTTATATGTAGGGGCCAGATATATAGATATTCTATTTTTTATAAATATGCATTTTTATAACCAGGGGTAATATTTCAGATTTTTCATTTTTTCATTGAATTGAAAAATCCGTGGGGCCACATTTGGCCCGCGGGCCAGGGTTTGTGCATCACTGTTCTTGTTCCACTGCCTGAACAGAACACTTTTGGCTGTCTTGTCCTTAGGCATTTTTTCTCACTTATAAAAAAACCAAGCACAAACGTGAGATTTTATTTAGCAAAAGCACTTGAACAAAGACACCACATTTTGCACACCAAACAAAATGATCGAGGCCGAACGTGTCATAATGATGTATTGTGATCTGATTGGCTGTATTTGGCTGATGTATTGTGATCTGATTGGCTGTGCTGGTTGCCTCAGGACTAGCCTCGGTTTTTCTCTCCCCTGCCCTATTTAGGCCTACAAGTTTCAAAAAAATGCGAGTTATTTTGCTTTACTTAGTACAATAAAATTAAAAAAGGCATATATAGACACGTATTTAAAATTAGGCACTAACCATCAAAATAGGCATTTATAGGCACTATTAACATTTAATTATATACATCCCACAGTCCCGAAATGGATTTCTCTAAAAGAAGCCTATGAATCTATAAATGGGAATAAAAAGGGCAAAATCCGGTCTCTAGTAATAGGGCATCTTGCCAGAAATAGCTCTGGACTAGTGTTGAAACCTAGTCCAGTATTTAGCCTGATAGTTCCTGTTGAACTTGAGAAAAGGCAAGATCATAGTCCATTACTGAAGTCAGAAGGTATGTTTTGAAGTTTAGTACTAAGGATCCAGAACTTAACTGCCTCGGCTTTCTTATGTATATTGGCGCACATGAAAATATTTTATGTTTAAATTTTTGCTACACATGCATTTATATGCTGCAAACCCTCAAGGAAAAAGAAAAACGATTCCAAGGCATTTATGCATTTATATATATATATCTATGTTTATCTATCTATCCATCTGTTTCGATATATATCCTGTATATATGAATATATACAGATCATTGGAATACCTGAGCAACATGAAGATTGTTGATAGTAGGTTGGCGCAAACTTATGAAGATCTTGCAGACTTTGAGTTTGAAATTCAATATTGACCTTGGACAGAGAATGGAGTTGCAGATGCATCGTCCTGACTAATGCCTGCTGGAGTGAACAACTGGAGAAAGCAAAACAACTCGCAGATCAGTTACCACACCTGGACTGCGATTACTTATGAAAATTGATGGAGGTGGTGGTGATTCATTGTTTTGTTAGCTTAGTACAAGTGCTGCAGGATCATCATCATCAGCATAGACCACCTTGGAACCCTCCACAAAACACATTGGAATTATGGAGAGAGTGGACTGATTCATTGATTACATCTCCCAAGAGGTATCACCTTTCAACTAATGCCTGTTGAATAAAAGAATTAAAAATGATGAGACAACCTGGAATATTGGTTACTCCAGAGGTATTGTTAGCAGGAAGCCATTGTTATGGCTTGAGGATTTGGGTTCACTATGGGGTAAAACCAGTTGTGTATGTTATGGATGCAACTATTCCTGATATCCTGGAAAGAGGGGTCCATTTGCAGTGTATATCTGAGATACACTACAATCCAGTGATAGAACAGAAATGGTTTGCCAAGCCAGTGAGTGTAATGGTGGAACAGATTCACACTATGGAGCAAGACATAGGTCATGAGGTGCAGGAGAGAAGTGATATAGAACATTGTGAAGGAAATTTGCTATTGCAGAATCTAGATCTGGAAGCCAGGGATCAGATGATCACTTGTGGACACCAGGGAGGACAGGTTGCTTGGACTTGGGTACAACTGGGTGCTGTCAATTATTGTGCTATGTTGGATTTAGGAGTGGAGATTAGTCTAGTATCAGAGTTGGTAGTTAAAGGCTTAAAATTCAGTGGAGAGGAAGAACTTTTGGTACAGCCTTGCCAGATAATGTTGACTGGGATTGGTGTGAAATTGGTACTGTTTGGAATTGTTAAAATTAACTATTGAAGGTAGGAATGAAGAGATTCAGATGCCTTTTGTGATAGCACCGGAGGATAGTCTCCCATACTGTTTCCTGTTAAGTTCTAACAATCTAATTATTGCTGATATTGAAATGACGTTTGATGTAGCTGTATGGTCATATGGAGATCCAGATATGGTGGATTGTTTTAGAATGGGGATGATAAATGATGCCACCTTCATGGAGGAAGAAGTACCTCCAGTTGATGGAGCATAACATTTTCCCCAACTTGTTATGGATTCCTTGCAGGCTCCTTATAGATAATGGGCCTGAATTTTGTTCAGAGGAGTTCCAGAAGTTCATTGATTGCTATGGGATTATTCATGTTTATTCTAGTCCACTTAAGCCTGCTTGCAATGGTGCTATTGAATGAGTAAATAGAACAATCAGAGAGTTCTTGAGAAGCTTGGGACAAATTGGATACAAATCTGGTAAAGGTGGTTGATTACCAACAATATCTTCCATTCTGAAATAAAAACTACCCTAGCTAACTGTCTCCTGGAACAGTCATCAGAATATTGCTACTGTAGTTGTTCCTGCTCAATTGAGAGACATGGAAGGAGGGCCATCTACAGTTTGTACCTTTCCAGATTGGCCAGAAAGTAGTTAAGAAGATTATTACAACTGACCAGAGTGCCTCTCGTAAATTCTCTCCCAAGTATACTGGTCCCTACAAGGTTAGTCAAGTACAAAGTAATGGGATTTCTTATGAATTGACTGTTGCAACTGATGAGGTTTTTTCTTGAGTTATAAAAGCACATCATACACATTTGAAGGCATGGCATGAACCCCCAAGATATTTACAGAAGCATAGAAAAGAACCAAAATTACAGAAAACAGCCAAGATACCTGAGACCCAGTTTCCTGATTTACCATTAATTTCATTGTGGGAAGATTATTCCATTTATCAATTACTTTAAACGTAAAAAAGTTTTTAGTGATGTTAGTAATGAAACTTTTGACATGTAATTTAAATCCATTATTATGAGTATTGCTATTATCAAAAATGAACAATTTGTCAAAAGTTACATTATCAATTTTATTAATTATTTTGAAAATGTCACTCCTAGTCTCGAGTGAATGCTAGTCTAACTCTTTAATAGTATCTTTGAAAGACTTGTTACATAGTGACAGAATTAGTTTCGTGGCATGTCACTGAACCCTTTCCAACCCATCAATATCCTCATACAAATGCGGGCACCAAAACTGAATGGCATCTTCTAAGTGAGGCCTGACTAGGGACTTGTAAAGGGTCAATATTATAATCTTTGATTTAAATTTGAAATTATGCGCTATGAAGCCTAACATTCTATTAGCTTTTGCACAATCCTTAGATATGTGTATGCTTAAATCTACTTCCTCATCAATGCTCACTAACTGTCTATCCTCCATTGTGTATATGTAATTATTGTTACAAGAATCTATATGCAAAATTTTACATTTGTCTATGTTAAAATGCATCTGCCACTTATCCATCCACTCCATAATCCTATTTACATTGTCTTGGAGCCTATTTCTATCATCCACATTAAGAACTTTACCACCTATTTTAGTATCATCTAATCTGTAGATTATGAATAGGAATGGGCCTAACACTGAACCCTGAGGGACACCACTACCTACATCGAGCCACCCCAATTCTCTACAATTAACAATGACCCTCTGTTTCCTGGCATGAAGCCATTCCTCAAACCAGTTAGCTACCTGACTGTGTATACCATGTGCTTTTATCTTTGCAATTAATTTTCTATGCAGAATTGTTTTGAAGGCTTTTTTAAAGTCTAAATAAATAACATCAACCTCTCTATGCCTATCATATTCACACACTTTTTCGTTATAAAACTCTAACAAAGTAGTTAAACAAGATTTATGGTGTCAAAACCCATGCTGACTATTATTAATCAAATCATGACTTTCTAAGTGATCAATATGATATGATCCCTAACTACAGATTCCAAAAGTTTACCAACAATTGACATTAATGATGATGATGATGATGATTATTTAGAATTTTCTTTTGAAGGTTTTTCTGCCCCTGAAGCAGAATCCCTGGTAGCTGTGATTGAGAACCCCAGTGATGAAATCAGTGGGTCAGATACAGATGATAAAATCTCACTTTCAGAAAAATATCAGTTGAATGCTCTCTGGAATTCCCAACGAAGTATTACCTGGAGAGATCCTTTGGAAGAGTGTTGGGAGTATGATGGCACCAGTAATTTTAGTTTCGAGGAAACTACTGGAATTGAAGGATTTCCACAACTTGAATTAAACTTTGAAGATGTACCTCCAGCATCTTGGAATTTGGATGAGATAGATCTTAGTAAACCAGTTCAGGAAATTCTAGCAGAGGCTCATCCAGTGGCTGATAAAGCCATTCCAAACTGCATGGGAGTCAAAAATTAATGATAATCTTTAATTGAATGTAAGAAAACACTGATTTTGGCAGTCACTTGAACAAATTTTCTCCAGTACTCCCATTGGTGAGTATTATCACCTGTCTCTCCCAATTTTATCTCCAATACCTGAAAATGAGTTTTGGAATGCTTCTAAAGATGAGTCTGAGGTAGCTGAAGTCCAGAGTAATTTGACTGACTCCCTTGAACACATGGATGGATCTGAGGAAGATGCTCCATTAGATGAACTAAATTTGGCCCAGCAATCACTGGAAATGGTACAACAATCTTTAGATCTAGCTAATGATGCACTAAGTACTTTTGAAAATAAATTTTTTGGGTTCATTTATTCTGTGTTTGGATGACGAAGTTCCTCAATCTCACGCTTGTTGGGTTGTGAAGTTTTTCACAAAACCCCACATTCAAGCAATAGGCTTGGACTAGGTTCCCAGTTTCCTTATTAATGGCCAATCTGTCATTTGGTCACATTTGTATTTGCTGTGGGCCAATCCCTTGTATATTTTTTTCTCTGTGTCCCTCCCAGTAATTTGTTAAGTTTTCTGGTTCATTCTTTTTAACAAATCCAGCAGTAGATTAGTCATTGCAAGGGTTTTCAAGTTTTATCTGGTTCTTTGAAGTTTTGTTAGGTAAATATTGTTTAAATCTAAGAATTCTCAAGTTTTTCTCTCCCCACAGAAGTCTAGTTTACCTATTAAAAGTGTTACTTAACTATAAAGTACTTACTTGACAGTAAGTGCTCTGGACATTGTTTGCTCCCAGAAGATACAGTATAAATTACTGTTGGAAAGCCTATTAAGGTATTTTATTTGTTGAGGGTATTATGATTCTTTATCAGAGTTTATTAGACATTAAAATTGCCTAGAGTATTGTTAATGATTAAGAAAATTGTTAGATAATGATCGGTATTCATTTAAATTGTAAATAAGTATGGGCATGTGTAATATTTAGCTTGCTTAGGATTAGACACCAGAGTTTTTATTATGGCCTTAGAGTGCCTGCCTGAGTACCTTTCAGCTGCATTTAACCTAATCCTGTCATTTTTGTGTCACTAATTAGGATAATAAGATATAGATTGTTTAGCATTATTTGTAACTACCATATTTTTCAGTGTATAAGACACTTTTTTTCCAATAAAAGGGGTCTCAAAATAACCCTTCGTCCTATACACTGAAGGTCATACTATTACCTTTATATGGGCTAGAAGAACTGATTGATTTTTACAAAAATTCATCATCTGTTTGTCCCTCCTGACTGTGTATTGGTTTGGCCAATTTTACACTACCGTAAGTTTCTACTCTTCCCAACCCACTGATAACAAGAAAAACAGTACGTATTGCATAATGATTTACTTTTATGTTTCATAACATATAGTATAGTCTCCTGTATACTTAATAGGGTAATTCCAGGACAAATAGACAAATGAAAGTGCCAAATGTACACTCCACCATCTCCAAAATTCATGAAACTTGGTGTGAGGGTTGGTTTTCCAAATTACAAAAATCTGAATTTTTTTGAAAATTGGTCAAGTTGGTCAAATTTTATGGCTTGACCAAATTTTGGTCAAATGAAAAAACCAACAATTTTCAAACGTAAATATCTCAGCTGCTAATTGTGGTAGCGTAATAAGTCTTAAATGATAAAATATGTAAAATTAACTGTAGTTTCTAAATATGTATCATTTTTTTAGGGTAACAAAAATAAAATTATGATTTTTTGGAAAAAATGTCTTTTTTTTTTTTTTTGCGATTTGGCAGCGAAGATATCATTTTTCGAAAAAAAGACCAAGAATAAAAAATGTTTTTGATGTTGTATGTATGTACACCATAATAAGTAATAAAAAGTCAGCTTATAGTTTATTATAAGGCTCAAAACTGAGTTTGAAATTAAGTAATAAAATTTTTTTTCAGACGACGAAGATTTATTACAGACTTGTTGGTCCAAAAAAAGACAATTTTCAAATCATATAAAAAATACATGTAGATAAACCAAAGGAGAAAAAATCTTTTAAAATATATGTACAATGTACATACATAACCTCTCTTATATTTAGGGACAGAATATATTGACAATAATAATGTTTAATTTATAAAGCGCTTATCAGAGTATAAAATACTCTTCCTAATACTACACGTACACAAGTCTTTGAGAATGAATTAAGAGACAGTATTCTCATCCAGTGAATCCAAATTTTAGACACTAATAATATAATAATAAGAAAAAAGAATTTGAAAAGATTTTTATAACTATTAAGTAGATACACAAATCTTAGATAAAAATTTTAGAAATATTATATAGACAATCTTAAATAGTATACATTCGATAGAATTTATTTTATCTTCTTTGAAAAGTTATTTAATTCTTGAAGCGGAAAAATGTATTGTATTCTTGTTCCTCCTCGTAAACTTGCTTCAATACTCCCAAATATATTTTCTGTTGGAACGTGACAAACATCATCTTGCGCAGGAAAAATGTATGAGGGACATACGCCCGAAGGATGGAGAAATTTTATCAGAAAATCATCATATTCACAGTCAAAGGACTGGACTAATCCGAGCCATAGTTTATTTTCATACATACAACCCACAAAAGAGCCTGTTTCAATTTCGCGTTGAGAGACAGTATTATGTTCTTGATCCGAAGCAGAAACTCTAATGAGCTCTCTTATTTCGACTGACTGTGCACTCTGAGAGAGTGGATAAACCTTCAACGAATTCTTGGAAATTGGGACGAAGCGATGTAATTGTTGAGTACCTTTGATAGAAGTAATAGGTTCACTCAGACGTTTTTGCAAAGAAAGCTCTACATCTACAACTTCTGCCTCAGAGACGTAAAAAAAGTCAATAGCGGTTAGGAATTCTTGAGAGCAGAAATTGTAGAAGTCCTCAGCTGTTAAGATTTGATGGTCGAGAGGCCGTCGTAAGCTTTCTCTGGCGACTGCTCTTTTTACCGTTCCGCCAATACCGTCGCAGGCATTCTTCCCGTGGGATGTCGCGAAAAAATTCCACTCAGCATGAATTTTGAAGTCTTCGAAATGATGGCATAAATTTAGAAAATTTGTTTTATTCTTATACTGAGCCGCGCATCCATCTGTGAAATAATGAATTTTAGTTAGGTTTGAATTTTGTTGTTGGATGCACAGGATTAATTTTTTGAGAAAACTATGAACCAGAATTGTATCATGCCTGCGACGGTTTGAAACGAAGCAGTAACTTTTGCAAATTAGTTTTCCTGCATTGTTTTTGGAATAATAAACGAATGGGTGCACTGTACATTGCGAGTTCTCCCAATGAAACCCCTGGGCACAATCTTGTACGATGAATGAGAAGTTTTCCGCGAAATCCCCACCAAAACACCTTCATTTTCGGGCAGAGTTTCTTTTAGATTTTTGAAGTAACTCGACTGACATTTATTCGTGAAGTGGTGTCTTGTCAGTTGTGCAATTTTTTTGGTGAGTGATTCCACGTATTCCTCTGGAGTTTCGGTGATATCTTTTAACATACAGTGATCGACGGACACCCATTGTTTATATTTTATCTCTTCCATCGCCATGAAGTCCAAACTTTCCAAATAATTTTTGATTCCGACCTCTCGCGGGCATCTTTTGCATCGGTGCATCATACAATCTTCATTGTCCATGCCGCAGATGGATAAAGACATTAATTTTTTGTAGTCTAAATCTTTAATGCCTAACGCTGATATTTGTAGTTTCGGATTTTGGTGATGCGTACATACGCAGACACTGTGAGTTCCGCTTTGTCCCGCAAGCACGCACCACGACGGTCGAAGATGAGCAAAGGTACTAAAGCCTATTTTGGGATTTTCATCATTTTTTGCATATTCAGCATATAACTCTTTCAAGTTACACAATACCAGTCTTTTTTTTTTTTTTTTTTACCCTCTTCATTTATTGCAAACTTATAATCTTTGATTCCCGGGCACATCCTACTATATTCGTCATTTTCATAAAACTCCTGAATGATTTTTTTCATTTCAGCTGTGACGACCTTCCCTTTCGTCATGTTTGGAATGTTAGGAAGAATCCCAAACTGTTTTTGAAGATTGCGGCTCTTACGCACCATATACTTTGTTGCTCCAAAGAAGTCAGCAGTTTTTTCAATGGGATAGGGATACAATGATAGTATTTGTAACCTAAGATTGCGATCGTTACTTGCTTGAAATTTCTCCTTTAATTCTTCCATAACCTTTTGATACCTGAAATAAAGTGTATTTGACATTAAGTTTAATTAGTATATTTTTAATTAAACTTTTCATAAAATATATGTATATGTATTATATTGTCCGATTATAAAAATGTAAACAGATAAAACTTAATTTAGTATATACTTCGATGACTGTATTAAATTTAATTTAAAATGTCAAATTTCAATAACTATGTCCGAAAAGTAGTCTTGCCTCTCTAAATCATCTTCCAAACAACTTTTTTTGGGACCAGCTTCAGAATAGTCAATAGGAGCCCCATAAGCAGCTTCAAAACTTCGTTTAACCTTTTCCTTGTCGATCTGAATTTCGTAGAAGCCTTTATCTGTTTTTGTCCCGGCTTCAATCCAGCTGTAAAACAAATTCATAAATTTAGGTTGCGTGAAATAATCAAATATTTTGTATATATGTATTCAAGTGCTGATGCTAATATTTAAAAACAGAAAACTACGAATTTGGCATTAAGAAACAAATGTCCTGAACGGAGTCTCTATTGTTTTATTACCTGTTTTAATAGGGCTTTCATCAAATAAAGGTAAAATATTGTCGCTGAGCAAATCTTTATTGAATTGCCTGTCTTGAACGACAAATTCTTCCAATGGTGGTGGATTCGTGGAATCGCTACTGCTTCGCTCCATACATTCGTTAAGTATGTCTGGCTCAGGTATTGGTGCAGGTTCCGGCTCTCTGGATGAACGTTGAACATGTTCTAATACAATTGGCTTCTTTTTAATTGTGACATAGTAATTGATTTTCTTCCAAAATTCCATAGCTTGCAGCTGCCATGGCAGAGTTTACTTTTTTGATGTTACAGAAAATTCTTCTTGAGTGTTTTTTCATAGGATCGCAACAAAATTTTGTGTTTTGAGGCATTTTAAGGGTTAGGTAAATTTACGTATACTAGAAAATTAGGTATATACTGAAAATCTGGAAAGAAAGCAAAAAATTGTTAAAATTTGGAGGATTTTTTTTTCATTTTTTTTTCATAATAATCGTCGATAAGCTGACTTTTTATTACTTATTATGGTGTACATACATCAAATAAACATTTTTTTTCCTGGTCTTTTTTTCGAAAAGTGATATCTTCGCTGTCAAATCACAAAAAAAAAAAAAAAAAAAATTTTTTCCAAAAATCATAATTTTATTTTTGTTACCCAAAGAAAATGATACATATTTAGAAACTACAGTTAATTTTACATATTTTATCATTTAAGACTTACTACACTACCACAATTAGGAGCCGAGATATTTACGTTTGAAAATTATTGGTTTTTTCATTTGACCAAATTGGTCAAGCCATAAAATTTGACCAACTTGACCAATTTTCAAAAAAATTCAGAAATTGTAATTTGGACCTAAACCAACCCTCACACCAAGCTTCATGAATTTTGAAGAGGTTACCGTGTACTTAATTTGTCTATTTCTCGTAGAATTACCCTTAATTAAAAACTGTTTGATGCATTTCTTAGCCCCCCCCCAAAAAGCTTTGATTGAGCTATAATTTTATATTTGAGTTGTTGGTTTAGACAGTGTCATATACCAATATAGGAAAATTGAAGATAGTGTGGGGTTATGTACTGCATGATTTGTCTTGAATGTCCTGAGAGATATTTGAGGGGGGGGGGGGTATTTTGTTCTAGAGCAAGGGTTCTTAACCTCTCAGTTGTGACACAAACTTGGGTCATTAAATTGTCATTTCTCATTTTTATTTATGTTATCCCTAATCATTTACTATTATTTATTTTAGTATCTATTATGAGTGAACTGTTTGAAGGCATTGGATCACAGCCTAAAAAGGTTAAGAACCCCTGTTCTAGAGCATAGGTATAATAAATGAATAGACTATGTTATTTTCCAGATTTGTGCAGGGGTCAAACCAAAAAAAGAGGACATTTTTTATGTAGTACCATAATGAATAAAAACTGGGTATGTGCCTTTAATTGTGTGTGCAATGCTTAAGTTGAATGTTTGTCTGTTAAAGGGCTCAGCACACTTTTGAAGGTTGTGAAAGGTATGGGAATGATGATGACAAAAATATAATCCTGCTAAGTCATATTATGAGGTGTGACCCAAAGTTCCTGATTGTACCAACGAAAAAATGTAGGCTTACCTTTGGTTCTAATTACTGCTGTCCCCTTGGAAGTTGATACAGTGGGCCCAGTGACTTTCCCACTGCTGGAAGCACCTCTGGAACTCTATTTTGGGGATGTTGTTCAGCACCTTGTGCGATTCCACCTGAATCTCCTCGATGTCATCAAATCTTCATCTTGGGGAACAGGAAGAAGTCACAGGGGGCTAGGTTCGGGGAGTAGGGGGGGGACCACTGCCATGTTGTTTTTGGCCAAAAACTGCTGCACAGACAGTGAATTTGGCAGTGATCTGCCTCATGTTGAGTTCCTCCTTGAGAATGCGTTGGCATGAACCAAACGATAGGCCAACGATGCTGCAGATGTCGTTAATCGTTCGCTGACGGTCCTCATGGATGGCCTGACACACTTTTTCAACATTTTCATCAGTTCTGCTGGTTGAAGGCTGACCAGAGGATTTGGAATCCTCAACCGAAATTTGCCCATATTTGAATGGCGAGAACCACTTGGAAGTCTGGCTTTTGCCCATGGTGTTATCACCAAATGCTTGTTTAAGCATTTCATGGGCCTCTGATGCGGTTTTGCAGAGTTTGAAGTCTGCCATTTCTCTTCTCGCAAAAATTGCATAAAAACACCAACAAAAACACTTGTGAAAAAAAGCATGTGTGTGTGTATCACTGTGTCACTTGGCACACTGCTTCATGATAAAACTGTTTAGTGCTATCTAGCGGCCCAAGTCTGTACTACAGCCTGTTAGTGCTCCACGCTGCCAGTCCGGGAACTTTTGGATCCCACCTCATATGATTATGATGACCAAGGCCTAAAAGTATATAAAATTTCCAGAACTTCAATCAAATGGTATGGTCTTGTCAGAAGTGACCCAGGCTAAGTATCTTGGTCACATACTAACTGGTACGGTCGTCTTTCAGATGACTGATATATATTCTAAGGCAGTGTAGACAATTATATGCTCAGGAAAATATTTTGGTTAAAAAATTTCATGTGTACATTAGATGTTAAGTTGATCTTGTTCAAAACTTTTTGTACTCCAATGTATACAGCTCATTTGTGATGGAACTACAGGATTATAATTTGAGAAAAGTGTATGTTGCACATCATAATATTTTTAGGAGTTTATTAAGAACTCCAAAAAGATTTATAAATGGTGCTCCTTCTAGTGTCAGTATGCTGTTTGTAGTCAACAAGGTGCCTAACTGTGCCAGTGTCATATGCAATTTTGTATTTAGATTTATCACTAGGCTTGGTGCATCAGTCAATAAGATAATAGAAACTATGGTTACTTGACTGATCTCCGATATATATTTATAAATCTCAAATCTGGAAACATTGACATTGGCAATTGTATGTTCATTATTCATAGTCACTGCTCCAGACAATTCTCTCTTCACCTTCTATGGACCACTTGTATAATGTTTGTATGGTACCTGTTGAGTCTGAAATAATGTTTGTTGTTGTTGTTGCCTTAAACTCCATTAAATGAAGTGTTGCCCACATAGATAAATTATTATGAAAATCAGACCAAGTAATAATTTCTCTTTATGTCATTATGTAGTTGTTAAGACAGTCAGAATGCATATATTTCCCTCGTGTAATCTAACCTTTCAAAATTAAACCCAAGTGTACAGAATAAGGTTGTAGGAATACTTGGAAAATGAGCTGTAGTTGTTATCCCTGCTTAATGACACTATAAATATTTTTTGTTATTTACAGATAAATTTCAAATTTTTTTGTTTGTCATTTAAATCTTCATTTATTATTAAGTGATACATCACAAATACAGTGATTCTAACCAAACTAAAAATGGATGATGATTCAAGAAAACTTTATATCAGTGAAGATAAGTTGGACATTAAAACTGAGGAAGTTGAAATAAAAGAGGAGGGGATTGAATGTTATGAAAGAAATCTTTCCAAAGATTATGTATATTACAATGGAGAATTCAATCCTGAATTGCAGGTAATGAAAAACTTTGAATATAGGCCCTAACTTATCTTGTGTTTAACCCCATATGGGCATCTAAAACTAAATGCAATACAATTGATATAAAGTATGCCACTTTTTCTTTATTGTTTCATTTGTTTAAATATTGTACTGATTCTTTCATCTTCCAGTGCATTTAAGATGATTAATAATCCCTTTTCACCTAATATTGTAACTAATTATTAATTGTTATAATCAGCCTTACAGATTTTAGTAATATATCATACAATGAGACCATAGAGTACTTTATCTGATATTGAACTTGACAGTTTCTGGATGTCCTTTTACCTGCTCTTTAATTAAAATACATGGTTATACTTTGTTAATTTCAGAATTTGGAGGTCAAAGATGAAATGACTCTTCCCCCTTCAACCTCAGGGGTGTCTAACGCCCCAAAACAAAGAAAAGATTTGACCCCAAAAGAAATGTTAGAAGTTTTAGACGAATATGAATTTGATGGTAATAGTGACATTGTTGGAGAATACCACAGTGGAATTGAGAGTGATAGCAAAAGTGAAAGTGAGCTTGTTGATTCTCTTGTAACAACAAGTGGTGATAGCAGCCAAGTTGAATGGAAAGACTCAGAAAAATTTAGACCCTTTCATTATAAGTTTGATGCTAGTCAAAGCGGGATAAATGATGAGTGCAATTTTACAGATTCCTCCATGCCATATGACTATTTCAAATTTTTTTGCAGTAATGAAGTGATTGATTTGGTAGTTACTGAGACAAACAATTATTATTCTTATTCTAAAGAAAAAAAACTATTTTCCCCTAAATCTAGGGCTCAAAGTTTTCAAGAAGTAACATCAGATGACATGCATGTATTTTTGGCTTTGACGATGCTAATGGCACATACAAAAAAACGGAGGCTTGAAGACTATTGGTCTACAGATGTGCTCATAGAGACTTTAGTCTTTGGCAAGTATATGCCAAGAGACAAATATCAAGGCATTTTGAGTTTCTTACATTTTTGTTATGAGAATGATCCTATTGACAGTGAAGATCATTTGAGAAAGTTCAGGCCCATTCTAAATTTGTTTCAAAGTGCATTTAGAAAGTGTTTGAAACCATTTCAGAAACTTATCATAGACGAGTCCCTTGTTTTGTTCAAAGGGCGATTAGTGTTCAAACAGTATATACCTTCTAAGAGAGACCATTTCAGTTTGAAACTTTTTGTCATTTGTGATTGTAAAACGGGTGTTGTTTTAGATATTATTGTTTATACAGGAAACAGATTTGAGGTTGATGCTAAGGACCCACTTGGGCTTTCGGGGGCAGTCGTGAAAAAGTTGCTCTCACCATATTTGGGGAAATGGCACATCCTCTACACTAATAACTGGTATACCAGCCCAGGATTATCACTTTTTTTGCATCAGCAGAACACAGGGTCATGTGGCACAGTGAGGAGTAATAGGAAGAAATTCCCTAAGTTTGTGGATGATCCCAGTAAGAAATTACAATGCCTTGCCAGTCAGCCTTTGTTAGCAGCCAAGTTCAAAGACAAGAGAGACATTTATCTGCTCACAACAGTCCATGAAGGGAAAATGATCAATTCAAAAAAGATTGATTATAGGACTGATTTACCAATTCAAAAACCTGATATCATCATCGATTATAACAAGAATATGCAACTTGTTGATAAGAGTGACATGCAAATCAATACAATTGATTGCCTACGTAGAACTTTGAAGTGGTACAAAACATTATTTTTTCACTGCCTTGACATTGCTGTTTTGAATTCCCATCACTTATATACTCTCAAAAAGAAAACGAACATGACTTTGCGCGAATTCAGCATGTGTGTGATCAGGGAAATTCTGGAAAAACATGGTGAGATCACCAAACTTATTCCTCGTAAATCACTTGCCAATGCCCCAGATAGACTTATAGCTGCAAATTACATTTCAAGGCATCACTTGGCAACAATTGGAAGAGATAACAACCAAAAACTTATACAAAGAGATTGCCATGTTTGTAAGAATTCCAAGCATTCAACATCAAAAAAAAGAACGTGTGTGACTCTTTGGTGCCGAGAATGTCGAATACCTTTGTGTATCAAATGCTTTGTGGACTACCACACACTTGCAGACTACTAAAAGGATTTCTTATTTTACTGAAAGGATTATTTTATTTTATTTTTTTTTTCTGAAAAGGACTCTTTTATGCAAAAGAAAACTTTTTTTTACAAAAAGGACTCATTTTTTGGAATAAAGAATTTTTTTACTATAATGTGTGTACATTTTTTTGAAACACCGTGTGTGTGTATATATGTATATTAGACCGGTCCAACCTATAAGGGTGAATTTTCAAAGTTATTATTTTTGATATAGGACCCCTGGATATTGTGAAGAATGGTTCACTGGTCGACAAAATCGAACTTTTTATATGTCACGTGAACAAAAATGGGTGGATCTTATAGGTTTTTTACTGCCGAGTTCAAAAATGGCCTCAAAATTTTTCTATCACCCACCAATATTGAGTGAATTGAAAATGAAATTTGGACTAATTTATAGGCGTAATAGCAATATCAAAGTAGAAAATGCATATTGAATTCACCTAAAATGTGGCTACTGATGATTTACGCTTGTATTTCGCCTCTGAGCCATCCCTTGACAATGTCCAGCAGTAGTCATCCAACATGCTGGGGCTCCACTTGCCCTGGTATCGCTTCTCCATCGTGGATATTTGTTGATGAAAGTGTTCCCCATGCTCATCACTAACATCGCCTAAGTTTGTTGGGAAGAAGTCGAGATGTGAGTCAAGAAAATGAATTTTCAATGACATGTTGCACCCCCACATCTTTGTAGGCCTTGAGAAGTTCTTCAACAAGTGACTCTTAATTTTCAGCTTTGAAGTTTCTGAGGAAATTGTGTTCACTACTTTAAATGCTCTCCAAGCTGCTCCTTCAACTTCACTTAGAGTTTCATCAAACGCGCGCGCACTCATGATTTCTCTAATTTGTGGGACCACAAATATCCCTTCTTTGATTTTGACCTCGCTGATCCTCAGAAATTTCTGTTTCAACTAGAGACCCCCACCCCCTGCCATTTTGATCAATAGCCTTAACAAAATTTTCCATTAAACCAAGTTTAATATGAAGTGGTGGCAAATAACTTTTTTGGATTAAGAAGAGGTGAACTGGTGAGATTTTTATGCCCTGGAATCAACACTTGTTGAAGTGGCCATTGTTTCTTTGAGTAATGGCTTTCCCATGCTCTGCTGTCCCATTCACAGAGGAAACAACAGAATTTTGTATAACACAGTTGTAAACCAAGAAGAAGTGCAATCACTTTCAAGTCTCCACAGATATGCCAAGAGTATTTATCATATTGGATATGTTTCACAAGCAGGTGCATATTGTCGTATGATTCCTTCATATGTACGGCATGTTCTAATGGAACTGAAGGGTATTTATTTCCCTTATGGAGTAATACAGTTTTTAAACTCAGCTTCAAGGACTCAATAAATAGGCACCATTCATTTGGATCATGTTGTTGGCCAAGGGTTTTCATGAGAGGATACAGTAGAAAGTTTCTTTGATGCTTGTGGTAAAAAGATATCTTAGTGCCTTTTTCTTGAAGATTTCAACCTGGAAGCCGAAAGTTCGGATTGATCTTTTGACAATTTCAGATCACAGACAAGCTCGCTCAGGTCTGCTTGAGATATTAAGTGAGGCTCTGTCAATGAACAAGATGGTTCAAACATTGGATCAACATCGTCCATCAGTAAACCATGTTGAGCTTCATCATTACCATTGTACATCAATTTCATTTTCATCATCTAAACTCCACGTTTCCAGTGGCCTTGGTACTGGCAAATGTTTATTATGTAAAACAGGCCTTATGGCTGATGGTAAATTTGGGTATTGTACCATATGTTTAGATTTCGCAGTAATGCCTAGTATATTTGTTAAGCTTAAATAACAATCCATTAAATGGTCTTTCAGCTCTCTCTATATCATCAGAACAGCAAATGGCACTTGACAAGACCCATTTAGCCAGCCTGTCAGAAGTCTTAAACACGTAATACAGCATATATGAGGTGCCCACGTCTTGTTCTGATCCTCTGCCTTGCAACCAAAATAAAGTTTGTCATTTACAACATTCATATTTTTTGCATAATTGCTAGCAGCTTTGTAGTCATCAGTAGCGTTCCAATCAGCAGGATCTCTGTCCAAAAAGTCCATTGGCAATGCTAATTTTGTGAAGAAGTTGAGAGTTGTTGAACTGATGAAGCTAGCTAGTGTTTTGTCTTGTAGGTTAGGATCATTCACATTCAAATTTATCCATTCAGGAAGATTTTGAGAGCCATTCACATCCAGTGCCTTCACCATTTCTCACTTGACTTCCAGTGTCATTTCTTCATCAAAAAAAGAAAGTCCAATGAGTTCTTCATTCAAATACCAGAGGCGAGAGAGTGCTTTAGATGCAACCACAGATATTTCTTTATCATCATAGGATTGAAGTTTCTTGAGAAGAGATAGGTCATTAGCTGGTGCAGAGGAAGCAATGGGTGCTAAAAACCATTCATTTACGTGGCATCAAACAGCATATAATGCAAAACGTTGCATCCCTTCTAGTTCACGTCTAGTGACTTCCATTTGTTTGTGGAAAAGACAAATTTTGATTGCATATATCATTTGTGCCATCCATCGCGCACAGTGCAACACTCTGGTTTGATGGAATTTAATGCCATGAAGAGGAACATCTCCAAGGAATAGAGGAATATTGTCAAATCTAAGAGTTCTCAGTAATCTGCTTGAGGTTGTAATTTAGTCAAATGTTGCTTGCAATTTTCAATTATACTGGCCTTTTCTGGTACATTGATTTGAACAATTTCAAACTTGTTTGTGTCAAAAGTCTTCCATTTATTTTTAAGATGCTTAAATAACAAGATATCTGGACCACCAGTGGCAGCGCCATGACATTTGTCAAAGACAGATGCTATTACTATTTTGAGAATGTGATGACAAGCTAGTCCGAGGAGCAGCCATTCAAGTATGCTTTCAATAAGAGTACATGCTCCTTTTTTATCGCCAGTGTTGCTTGCAGTTGTGTCAAAGCACATTGCCTGCACACAATCTCAAAGCCCCGAGTCATCCAAAGCTTCGACCACAGCACCTGCAATATTTTCTCCTGTGCCAGATTTAAGTTTAGGTACTGAGAGAAGCTTAGATTTTCCTCCGCCTGATACAATAATTGGAAGGCTATCCACACTATCATCACCAGTAAGATCTTGGATAAGCTTTCCGTCCCAATGAACTGTTAGAGGAAAATCAGTTTCAAATGATTGCTTGATGTCATCTGCAATTTGCTGATGAACTGATATTTGTTTTCTCCGTATTGAACTTCTACTCAGAACAATATCATCAACTTCATATCCAAGAGAAGATGCAGTAGCTGCTACTACTGATACTGCTTGGTGATCACTTAATTTGTTTCTGTCCAGTGTCATTGCTAATTCTGTTGATAGAACCTTTGCTGGTTTATGACTACCAAGTTTCTCCTTCTTTATGGTGACTGGCGTACTTGATGTACTTGGCTCTTCCTCAGAGGAACTACTACTTGACGAAAATTGAGTCACTGTTGTGTTCATTTTCTTTCTCAGTTTCTTTCTTAACTTGGCGTTGAAATGCTTCATCTCTAGATCTTCTCTTAGAATGTTTGAGAGCATATATTTTGTCCACACTTCCTATGTAGCCTCTCCTCCCCTTCTCTCGTTGAACTTGTAGAAAAGCTCTGTCTTCTACTGTCATTTTTTGCAGAGCATTGGCATGGGCAATAGGGTGGATCAATTTTACATTTTTTTCAATTTCCATATTCTAATAGAGACAAAAACTTGCGCATGCATGAGAAAATAGCCTCTGCAAAATCTTAGCTTAATAGGTAATCATCTTCTGCCCCCGGCAGAGCGATGAAAATCATATTTTAGTAGTCAAAAACGTATTTTTAAACCCTAGCCTAGAGTCATAAAATTTTGCGTGTGTGTTATTTCATGCCTAAGCAACAATATAAATGCTATGGGAAATATATAAATGCATTATTTAAGACAAAGAGCCGATCTGAAAATATGTATATATACATATTTTATATATATATATATATTATATATATATATATACATATATATACAGGGCGTCCCAAAAAATGTATACACCCTTTAAATAATTATAAAGGCAGTGTTTATTAAATACATTTCATTTTCAAAATGTAATAGAATCTACAGACATTATTTAATTGTTTTGTCAACGCCTGTTTTCAAACTGACGTCCGTTCTGGTCCAGGCACTGCTGATAACGCGAAGCAATGGAATCGCAAACATCACGAAACATTTCGTTTGGTATTTGTGTGCATTCTCGTTCAATGGCTGCTCTCAATTCAGCGACTGTTGCAGGTTTTATAGCGTAGACTTTGTCTTTTAAGTATCCCCATAAAAAAAGTCTAGTGGTGTGAGGTCTGGTGAACGCGGAGGGTATTCTACGAAACCCCTTCGTCCAATCCACATCCACATCGTGCCAAGTACCACTCGCAATAGTCCACTCTTCGGTCCGGATCATCTTCATTAATAGCATGGACTAATCTTGGAATGTAACTTTTCCATTGACAGTGCTTAAAATGCGTTGGACAGACGATTCTGAAATTCCTACCTCACGACTCGCTTGCCGCACAGATTTTCTTGGACTTTGGTGATACGTTTCCAGTACTCTTTCTTGCTTTGTCGGGTTGTCGATGTCCGTGGTCTTCCGGAACGCTTCTGAACAGTTCCATCGGCTTCAAACTTATCTCTAATTCGAGTGATGGTAAGTCGCGTTGGTGGATCTGCTTGAAACTCCCTCCTAAACTGTCTTTGCACTTCAACTGCGTTTTCACACTTCCAGTAGCATTTTAGAATGAATTCCTTTGTTCAAAGCTTAGTCTGACTGCCATTATTAATTCTAATGGGTTTAACTTGGAAAGAAAGAAACATCAATTGAGCTATCAGCTGTTAAAGTGTGTATACATTTTTTTGGGACGCCCTGTATATATATATATATATATATATATATATATATATACACACATATACACATTCAACTGCAAAGAACACGCAGTATAAATAACGTAAAGAACGCGCTTGTATAGGAGATATTCCGCGCAAGACGAGAGAGAGAGAACGAAACAATGAAAAATGAGGTAACCACCTGGGAATCGAACCGGGATCTTCCGATTGCCGTCAGACGCGATACCATTACACCATGGGCCTCACTCTTCAAATGCGTAATTCTTCTACATACTCGCAGAAACCAATGCCCAAAGGCGGCACCTCCCGCATGCCGTAACATTATACAAGCGTCGTTCTTTACGTATTTATACTGCGTGTTTCTTTGCAATTGAATGTATATAATGTTACGGCATGCGGGAGGTGCCCCCTTGGGGCATTGGTTTCTGCTGCATTATTAATTCTAATGGGTTTACTTGGAAAGAAAGAACATCAATTGAGCTATCAGTGTTAAAGTGTGTATACATTTTTTTGGGACGCCCTGTATATATATATATATATATATATATATATATATATATATATACATACATTCAACTGCAAAGAACACGCAGTATAAATAACGTAAAGAACGACGCTTGTATAGGAGATATTCCGCGCAAGACGAGAGAGAGAGAACGAAAACAATGAAAAAATGAGGTAAACCACCTGGGAATCGAACCCGGGATCTTCCGATTGCCGGTCAGACGCGATACCATTACACCATGGGCCTCACTCTTCCAAATGCCGTAATTCTTCTACATACTCGCAGAAACCAATGCCCCAAGGGGGCACCTCCCGCATGCCGTAACATTATACAAGCGTCGTTCTTTACGTTATTTATACTGCGTGTTCTTTGCAGTTGAATGTATATAATGTTACGGCATGCGGAGGTGCCCCCTTGGGGCATTGGTTTCTGCGAGTATGTAGAAGAATTACGGCATTTGGAAGAGTGAGGCCCATGGTGTAATGGTATCGCGTCTGACCGGCAATCGGAAGATCCCGGGTTCGATTCCCAGGTGGTTACCTCATTTTTTCATTTGTTTCGTTCTCTCTCTCTCGTCTTGCGCGGAATATCTCCTATACAAGCGTCGTTCTTTACGATATATATATATATATATATATACACATACATACATACATACATATATACACATACATATATATATATATATATAGATATATATATACACATACTATATATATATATATATATACACACACATGTGTATATATATATATATATTTATATATATACAGGGCGTCCCAAAAAATGTATACACACTTTAACAGCTGATAGCTCAATTGATGTTTCTTTCTTTCCAGTTAAACCCATTAGAATTAATAATGGCAGTCAGACTAAGCTTTGAACAAAGGAAATTCATTCTAAAATGCTATGATGACTGGAAGTGTGAAAACGCAGTTGAAGTGCAAATACAGTTTAGGAGGGAGTTTCAAACAGATCCACCAACGCGACTTACCATCACTCGAATTAGAGATAAGTTTGAAGCCGATGGAACTGTTCAGAATGTCCACAAGAAGCGTTCCGGAAGACCACGGACATCGCAAGCCCCACAAAGCAGAAGAAAGAGTACTGGAAACGTATCACCAAAGTCCAAGAAAATCTGTGCGGCAAGCGAGTCGTGAGGTAGGAATTTCAGAATCGTCTGTCCAACGCATTTTGAAGCGCTGTCAATGAAAGTTACATTCCAAGAT